>CABFOW010002603.1:58664-73617 GCA_902141385.1 Timema californicum | reverse complement strand
GGGGATCGAATAACCTAAACACAAAAATTAAGGTTGTTTTTATATTAATTCATAAAGCATAACTAATAGTAAGTAATTTATAGTACTCATTAGCTAAAAATAGGTTTCGGACTTCATTAAAAGCTGTATTCGAAAAATAACGTTAATTAAACTGTATCTTTTTAAACTGGAACTTAACTATACCTATTTAATCTTACTCTCTAATGTTAAATCCAATTCCACTTTTATATTTTGTTACGATTTTATTATTATCAAGTATATTATTCAAGGTAGACTTATTTCTCAGTATAATACTGGTTAAGACTTCGAAAAACCTAAGGTTATGATAGAAAGGTGAAATGATAGTATACTAAAGAAATTAAAAAAATTAAAAGTAATTAACAAGTTAAAATTATATATATTTAATATTGATAAACAATTCAAGCTCCACTTTCTACAAGTATTAAAATATATGAGATAGAAATAATATGATTAAAAATATTCATGACATAACATAATCAAGTCAAATGGTGACCATCATTCAGAAAACGCGGATACTTGCCCAAGGAGTAAAAGGGACTTAAATCAAGTTTAAAACTTCGTTTCTACATTTAAACACTGAACATTTTCTAATAGCTTGTCGCGTTTTAAGCCTTATGTCATATTATTTATATTTCCTGTAATACAATACTTTCACATGCTTACTCCATTTAAATTAGCCTTCTTCAGTGTTTGAATTTTAATTGTATGTTGTCCTCAATTCATTTATGATCATAATTATTTTAATATGTTTTCATGTATTTATTTTTCTGAATGAGGGTCACCATTTGACTTGATTATGTTATATCATGAACATTTTTAACTATATTACTTCTATCTCACATATTTTAATGCTTGTCGAAAGCGTAGCTTGAATTGTTTATCAATATTAAATATATCTAATTTTAACTTTTTAATTACTTTTATTTTTTTTAAATTTCTTTAGTATACTATCATTTCACCTTTCTATTATAACCTTAGGTTTTTCGAAGTCTTAACCAGTATTATACTGAGAAATAAGTCTACCTTGAATAATATACTTGATAATAATAAAATCGTAACAAAATATAAAAGTGGAATTGGATTTAACATTAGAGAGTAAGATTAAATAGGTATAGTTAAGTTCCAGTTTAAAAAGATACAGTTTAATTAACGTTATTTTTCGAATACAGCTTTTAATGAAGTCCGAAACCTATTTTTAGCTAATGAGTACTATAAATTACTTACTATTAGTTATGCTTTATGAATTAATATAAAAACAACCTTAATTTTTGTGTTTAGGTTATTCGATCCCCCCCCCCAAAAAGAATAATATAATATTTTTGTTTTTTTTTAATCACGTTGGATGAATATTTTATTTCGTCGTCATCGTCACAAAAGAACACTTCATGTACCTCAAGGATTTCTATTATCTCTGGATAATGGGGCAAAGTCCTATTTTTATATACATAATTTGTTAAATCAGATATCAAGAAAAAGCTGTGATAAATATTTTAATGAGACTTTAATTTGTTTAAGTTACGTTGGATGAATATTTTATTTCGTCGTCACAAAAGAACACTTCATGTACCGCAAGGATTTCTATTATCTCTGGATAATGGGGCAAAGTCCTATTTTTTATATACATAATTTGTTAAATCAGATATCAAGAAAAAGCTGTGATAAACATTTTAATGAGACTTTAATTTGTTTAAGTTAATGCAGTACCTATAAGATATGTGAGCTTATGAAATATATAGGTACATGTAAGCTTAGTTAGGTCAACGTATTAACTTAGCTAATGTATCCTTTTCTTTCTTGAGTTAAGTGCTAAATTAATAAACGCCACTTTCTGGCAGATTTGGCTTGGATTTTGTTTGAATTCTATTTAAAAACATATGTCGGGTATATTAACTTTTATAGAACCCGTATACATTATTCTCTTTGTTTTTATTTTTTATAAATATTTCAAGATAGCAAATCAAACTATACCAAGATTTATAAAGTTAGATACTTTGAAGAATTATTAAATAATTAAAACAAAACTCAATATACTCACACGGTAAGCGCAGGTCTACACATTAAAATATTCACCAACCTGTATATTTATTCATGATTATTTGTCGTGGTTTTTTTTAAATAAATATTAAATTGCTTATTTTTATCAATAGTATTTAAAAAAATTATATTTATTAACGAAATAGGTTAAGTTTGGAGGTGTAAGAGAACTAATAACCATATACATTATTTAAGATAGCATGTAATTAATATTTGTATCTTATTATCTTACTATTTTAAATATTTTTATACATATATAATTGTCAATTGATAATATTTTGAGATCGGAGGGATACCTGCAGTGGCTTACATCATGTAATTTCATTGGACGTTCAATATTTCTTCAAACAATAGAAAAAAATTAGTAACATAGAAAGATTAGGGTTTACTACCTAAAAATGTAAAATGTAGTCATTCTTTTTATAATCAACATAACCCGGAAGTATTTAGTTTATAAGGTGAGTTAATTTTATTCGTTTTTGGTTTGTTTTTTCAAAAATGGTTAAAAATATTAGTTATTTACTTATTTATAGTGCTTCCTGGTTCATTTTTTATTATTAGTGTAATCATAAATTGTATATCTTTTCTTTAGAAAATATATACAAAATATTATATTTTCCATATTATGGGTACCATCTCCACATTAAAATATTAAAGTTTATCTCTTTTCTCAGGGCCTAACATCCATCATAGGGAGAGGTGGGAATTGGTAAGCTACATTCTAACAACCATGTTGACTTCATCTCACAATTTATTTTAATAGTGAAACATGTTTTAGATATACAGTGCTGCATTTACATACACTAAACTGAAATTTAAGTATGCCATTCACAAATATTGATTTTAAAATGATACTCAAACATATAATCAAACTCATTAACCCTTTCCTTCACCTCCTTGTAACAATTTCAACATATTGCTAATTTGAATAAAAGGTTTTTTTTCTTGTTTTATAAGCAAAAACTGTCAATGTTTTGTCAAATTCCGTTTTTTTAAATACAACAGAATTAAATAAACACACACACACAATAACACATACATATTTTTTGTTTTATTATTACAGGTAAAAGGTTTTATATGCTCGACTTGGAAACTCAAAATGGAGAACAACTTGCATTATGTAAAGCAGCAAGTATCTGAAACTTATGTTGAGAAAGAAATTAAATTAGAACCTGAGGTACCGGTAAGATTTTTTTTTTTTTAAAAACAGTCACATAAATAATTTATTTATATCAATTTAATTCATCTTAAATTAATTAAATTTATTACAGTCCTAACAGATTTGTTCAATTATATCTTCTTATTCATTTTTTTCCCCAGCATCGTGTCTTTTTATCCCTTATGCCTATTTACGCTAATATTTTTAAAAAGGAGGAAGATTAAATTTATAGAAAGTGTATCCGCATTTTCATGAAAGGAGTGTGGAAAATCATTTGGTAAAAAACCACCCTAAGTACACTTTACTGAGATTCGAACCTTGATCTCCCTGTCATTGACAGCCTTGTTTACTGCAAGAGTAGTGGTTTAACTCATTCATATTGAACTAAGGACCTTCACCTTTGAAATATATTACAAGTAGATTTAAAATCCAAAGAGCATGTTTTACAAAATAAACTAGGACAACTATTTTAAGTTCTAACTTTGGTAATTTTAATAAAAATCATACATTATAGGTTTGCTGAAGTAGATCCAATGCTAATAAATATGAAAGGTTTTATAATACACTTGATATAAGAACTAAACATTTCAAAAGTAAAGTCCGGACTATTGCAATGATATACATATACATTCTTCTACCCTTCACAGTGGTCAAATCGTTCAATATATTAGATAAACCTTACTCTTACATTTCATCTCACAATCACCCTACCATTACACATTAGCGTAAGTGCATATAACCCGAACGGGTAGTAAGACGTGGTTCTAATAATAATAATAATAATAATAATAATAATAGAACAACTTTATATCTGAAACCCACCTTGGTGGCGTAGTTGGCTAACGCGCTTGTCGTGTTGTGCTCTACTGCTGAGGACAAGGAGATTGAGGTTCAAATCTCGGTTGGGTGAACTAGGGGTTGTTTTTCCTAAATGGTTTTCCACTCTCCCTCCACGCAAATGCGGGTTCACTTCCTCTAATTCAACCTTCCCAATTCCTAATCCATTAGAGTAACTAGTGCTTAAAGCGTATAACTCGAACGGGTAGTAAGACGCGGTGCTAAATATTATCATATTTATATCTGAAATAAATATTTGTATTTGTTTGGTTTCCAGGCTGAGCTAGACCCTCTAGAATATGTGGACATGACAGTTAAATCTGAAACACTGGAAAGCTGTGAGCGAGAATCGGTGAGTGGTTTACCTTTTTTATTGTCACTTATGAGGTTAGTTTTCTTACCCTTATCATAATGAATACAGAGGAAATTTTAAATAAATTGGATTTTTTTTAGGATGTTTTTATATAAAAGAACTTTTTGTTGACTTTTTTTTTCTCAATACATGAATAATTTGGTAGATATATAGTAACAATCAATTTATGTATCTATTATATTAACTTACCTTTCATTGTAAAATTCATATATTAACCTTAACTAAAATTATTATTTTAAGCTATCATACCAATAACATTACCGCCAACGGTGCTGATATCATCTTTGGAAAAAATCAGTTTTATTTCTAAAATAAATATTAAATATTTTATTGTTTTCAGGATGAGTTAAAACCTCCAGAATATGTGGATGTGCCGGTTAAATCTGAAGTGTTTGAAAGTTGTGAGTCAGAATCTATTAATGATTTACCTTCGCTCAAGATCAAACAAGAGGTATGCCATATAATGATTAAACCTTAAGTGTGGTTTCTCTATTGCGCGTCATCTTGTGCCACTGTCATGTATCTTTATACAATCATTCATTACCAGCTATTAGTTAAAGAACAAAAAAAAAAATCACAGTGTCAATTTATATTATATTTGGAAGAAGGAAAGAACATGTTCCTATCTATGTGTTCTATCATTCTTTACCATTTTCCTTTTTCTCCCCTCTTGAGTTTTTATGGTTTTCTTTTTTAGAAAGTTGCGTTGCGCGTTTCACACTCCTCCCTGATGAGTTCCGATAGAATGAAACCCGGGTCGGGGGATTGGGCGGTGACGATCAATTTTCTTTAAGAGGCAACCATTATCTTTTTGTCCATTGGCAGCAGTGTAAAATGTGAACTGTGTTCTTCTTTTCATTGTAAAGGCCATATTGTGTTCGCCCCCCCCTTTGATATGTTTCTATCCACCTTTCCTGTGCCTTCTTCCAAACAATTACCTCATTAAGCGAAAAGAGGTTTTCCTTATAGAGTTATAACAATGTTCATTTATTAACTCACAACACAGTCATTACAACGAACACAAACACACTGTATCCCGCCGAAATTTGAAAACCCCCATGGTACCATTGTGAGTTCCATGATACAAATGACTTTTCTATAAATTTACTGGCCTCAACATCGGTGTCGCTGTTCATTCTCACCTTTGGTCTAGTGGCAAGAGAAAGATATAGAACCCAAATAAATTTCTCCTTCCATTTTCACATTATCCCCTAATTATATTAAACAAAGTCAATTTAAGTGTCTGCTTCAACCAACACAATAGGGATTGTTCGGTTGTTTTTTTCCCAGTATTATGCTTAAATCACATTGGTTTATTATTACTATTATTATTAGCACCGCGTCTTACTACCCGTTCGGGTTATACGCAGGTTTATTATCCCCACAATCAGTTTATATATGAGTTATTAAGGAATTTAAATTAAATAGAGCCGCATTTATCACTTTCTATGCATAGCCAGGTACTTATCTATAATAGTCTTGACTCACTTTGGTGGTCATATGGTCCAAGGTATTACTCTCACTATGGACTTCTGGTGATGGGGTTATTGAGGTTAGAATCCCGTTTATTATTACCAACAGTTTGTTTTTTTCCTTAATGATTTTTCCTATCTTTCCATACAAATATAAAATACAAATACAAATACAAATTTGACAACCATCGTGATACTCTTATCAATGTTAAAGATCACCACTAATTTCTTTTAATGCAGTTGTTCCTGTTGAACAAACTTAAATTCCATTCAAGGTAGGAATTGACTTCTGAAAGGTCTTTTTTCCTACCAATATCCTACTATATAGTAGATCTATGATAGGGAAAAAGACCTTTCAGAAGTCAATTCCTACCGTGAATGGATTATTTATTAATTCTCAAAGTAAACATATGATTTTTCCTGTTATCTTTCTATACCCCTTTATACTTGCTCTCGCGATTGCATTTATTCTTAATACACCTTCCTTTCACTAATTTGGTTATAACTAATGCTGAGAATGTTGTAATTGCACAAAGTAAATTTTTTACAACAATATAATAAAAAAGTCTGTAAGCCGAAAATAATAGAAATAGTCTCTACAAGTATCTTTGAACAAGAATTGACTTTTTGTTGATATTTAAAACAATATTATTGCTTTTGGTTTAGATTTAAAAATTATATCTTATGTTTAATGTTTTAAGTATGTTTGTTGTGATGTTTGAAACGAGCCATACTTTTATATTAGTTACAAAAATGAAAGAAAAAAAACATGAATGTTTCTATATTACAGATAAATACAGAAGACAGCACACTATCACTATCCGGCACCGATTCAAACAAACAACAAAATGTGGTCGATAGATCAAACTTAAATGAAACCGAGGACTTTTGTATTATCGGCCATAATATTGGTATCAATGAGACATGCCAGGTTAAAGAAGGCGATAAAAACACAAAGAAAGGTGGTTATTCTAAAAGACGATGTGGAGAAAATGATTGTTTTAAGCAAGCATATAAAGGTGGATATTGTATTGCACATGGTGGAACGACTTATCAACCAAAGTGTGGTGTGGTTGATTGTTCTAAGCTAGCCCTTAGAGGTGGATTTTGTATTAAACATGGAGGTAAAATATATAATAAGAAGTGTGGTATGGATGATTGCTCTAAACAATCCAAGAAAGGTGGATTTTGTGTTTCACATGGTGGAGAGAATTATCCTAAGAAGATGTGTGGTTTGAATGATTGCTTTAAGCAAGCGCAGAGAGGTGGGTATTGTATCTTACATGGTGGTAGACATTGTCTGAACAAGTGTGGTATGGACGATTGTTCTAAATTTGCACACAAAGGTGGATATTGTATCACACATGGTGGGGTAAAATATCCTAGAAAGAAATGTAGTAGAGATGATTGTCCTAAGCAAGCCAAGATTGGTGGATATTGTATTGCACATAGTGGTAAGTCTTATAGTCAGAAATGTCGTGTGGATGATTGCTCTAAGCAAGCCAAGAAAGGTGGATATTGTTGCACACATGGTGGTAAAGCCTATTCGAAGAAGACTTGTAGTGCAGACGGTTGTTCTAAACAAGCCCAGAAGGGAGGTTGTTGTGTCTCACATGGTGGTAAAAATTATCCCAGGAAGACTTGTGGTAAAAATGATTGTTTCAAGTTGGCCCTGAAAGGAGGATATTGTATTGCACATGGCGGTAAACATAACCCTAGGAAGACTTGTAGTAAAGGTGGTTGTTCTAAGCAAGCCAAGAAAGGTTTATATTGTATGGCTCATGGTGGTAATAGATTAGAAAGTGTGGTGTAGATCAATTGTTTTCAAACTGGGGTACGCATGTGACTTTCAGGGTGGGTATGAGCAGCTCTTAAAGAAAAATGGGCAATATGACGATAAAACCAAACGTTGTGTAGACTTTTCAAGATGACAAAGGGAAATATTTTCCTTTAATCTACTAATATTTTTCATTTGGGGGAAATATATTTTGTGTTACATAATAAATTTTATTGTGACCAAGGGGCACTATCTAAAAACAGTTTTGAGAACCACTGGCGTACATGATTGTTCTAAGCAAGCAGAGAAAGGTTGCTATTGTATTTCAAAATAGGTATGTTTTTGTGATTGAACAAGTATCAATGTTTACGACCAGAGCGTTATTGCACTTCTGCTATCGCATATGGTTACCAGTGTTAATGACTAAGTACTAGACAGACCTCAGCTTGATAATGCTTCCCTTTACCAAACTAAATAGCCTGATATAAACCTAATAATCGTGTACCGATTTCAAAACAGCATGACTCCTTAATGTTAGATTTTTATAAAATATAACTTTTTAATTAATGTATTTTAAGTATGTGAATTAAAATGAACAGCAATTACTTTCCCTAAATATATGATAGTAAGTAGGCATATAAACACACTTCAGTTATGGATACACGAAATAGTGTATTATTTGTTCTAGGCCTACTTATTATTACATTTACTGTATGTTTTCTTATGGTTATTTTGGGAAGTTACTTTTGGCCTGGCATGTTATATAAATATCACACCACTACCACCAGAGCTCCCCAAACTTTAACGAGTAACATAAAATAAGGCAAACCAATGTACTCCGTACTCCTTCCAGTTTTGCATTTTAAAAAAACCTAGGGGGGGCGGGAGAGTTGCTATCTTAAAAACTGTAAATATTTATTCCCAATTTTAATAAAGCCTTAGCGTTCAGTTGATAAAGCTGTTACAAAACAAAAATTATTCGTATATTAGATCTACTATTAGAAAGTATATTTTATGATTAAAAATTATCCTGTGATAAATCACATACCCAATGAAATACTTGGTGTGCCCTTGAGGTAACACATATATATATTTCAATTCATAGCTTTTAGTACTAAGAATTTGTATTAAAAATAAAGCTGAGAGAAAATCCAAAACTTCATTCACAGCAAAGACGACAAGTGGAGCCTCATAATACTTCCACCAACCAAGACAACGAACTTGTTTCCGTTAATTATGGTAAAGGGCAGTTAAAATTACCAGACCCCTAATACTGGAAATGAGCTTTTGAGTAAAGATTAAAAATCGCATGGTTTAGAGAACCTCTCAAAGTATACAGAGTATGTAGACTGAACTTAACTCTGTATTTATAATACATTGTGTGAGATGGTGTTGTGATGTCCTCCTAACCTATTTAATCGACTTGACACTCATTTGGGGTTTTTGTGTATCTTCATAAGCGGAGAGAAATGGGTCTTGATTTATAGCTGTAACTGAGGCCCCACCTTTATACCAATATAATGTCGTTTCAATGTTTCATTATTTTTTTTAATTATTTAAGAACTTAATGATAATATTATTCAAATAGATCAATATTGTCATCACAATCTATTATATTTGTTTGAAACCAAAAATTATTAATAACTATATAACTGTAGGTAATCTTGATAAGGAGGGAGAATAATGTATAATCCTTTTATAATTGAAATATTTTGTGGAGGCATTACTCCCCTAGGGCCCATACTTAAATCAGCGCCTGGAGAAAGAAGTGATATGTGATACAAAGGATAATTTGAGCGATGAAACATGTATGGCTCACGGTCCGGGCACCCATATATTAAAACTCAACAAGTAATCATGAAGGTCAACACAAGTAGGGATGGAGTAGACTAGTATTGGAGTGAGTCGTTCAAAGAGGACAACTTGTGAGTAGGATGAGAGAGTGGCTCTCGATGCATTATAGGATCGTTCTCGCTACCATGAGCTATGGCATATCAATTAAGTTACCTAAATAGTTATTTTTACCTTAGTAATAAAAAAATTAAAATACCTATTAAACATTACAATATCTACCCGCCTCAGTGGCGTAGTTGGCTAACGCGCTTGTTGTGTTAAAGCTCGACTGCTGAGGACGGAGATATCGCGTTTCGAATCTCGGTCGGGTGAACTGGGGGTGGTTTTTCCTAAATGGTTTTCCACTCTCCCTCCATGCAAATGCGGGTTCACTTCCTCTAATTTAACCTTCCCAAGTCCTAATCCATTAGAGTAATTAGTACCTAAAGCATATAACTCAAACGGATAGTAAGACGCGGTGCTGAACATTATTTTATTTATTTTATTATTACAATATCTAAGACTACCAAATTAATGAAAATATTCAAAACGTTATTAAATGAGTTAGACAAATAGGTTATTCAGATGCAAAAATAAGCATTTGATAATATTTGCTCATGATGCTTGATATACTTATATGTTGCCAGAAAGAGATAAGCAGCAAGAAAAAGAGTGAACGATGTTACTAATTATATCGTCTCTAATGAGTGAACGAGCCCAGTGGCAGAAAATAGACCCCTGCAGGCCTGTTTTTACAGGGGTGTAAGAAAATATTTGTTATGTACGTGTACATTTTTGCTTAAGTTATTAAAAATATCAAACTTCTCTAAAATTTCTGAACAGCAATGATTTTTAATGAGTTGTAGACTAAGTATAAAAGTATGTAACTACTTTGTTACATCAATGAAAGCGTAGAAATCGTTCCCTTTGATAATATGCATATTGTATAGGTTGGATGGTTGGTGTTCGAACAATCGTAGGCAGCAAGTGTTCTTAAAAGCAACAGTGTAATCTAATAATAATAATATTAGCCTTTTCTGTCATCATTTTCCTTGCCCTTCTTAGCTTCAGTTGTTTCCCAGAAGCAATCTACAGGTTGACTAAAAAGGTATTTGTAAAAAGAAGCTGATGAAAATTATCAAGTGGTTCGGAATGAAACAAAAGTAGGTAAAGTATCAAATTAGAAGTTTTTTTTTTTTAAAAAGTGGTAGTCTATTAAACATGATTTTTAGGAGGATCTTTTAATGATTTTCTTTGAGCTGAGGCTAGGCTTACTTCTTATATTCTTAATGTTTGTGACTAGTTAAAAAAAAATGTAAAGCCCAAATAGTGAAAGAAATAGGCCCTACTGTATGTATAGTTAGAAAATTTTCTTGCCCCCTGTGGTTGGACGTATGCCCCTTTAACCTCCCTTTCCCTGAGTTTTAGGCTCAAGAGATGGGTGACTCAGAAATTTTCGACCTGAGTGAGCTTACGCCAATTAGTTGATAGCACTCCTCTTTACAATTCAGAGATTGTATCATATTTTAGAATTTAGTAAGTTTAATTACCGTTTTACAATTTATCCCAGAAGTTATGATTAAGCTTTTTTTTTGTTGCGATACACCAATGTTTGATTTAGAGACCATTACATCGAAATTTTCACATAGAATTCCCTATTTTTGTTGTATCGATGAAAAAAAGATGTTAAGCTAAAACATTAAAGATTATTTATTTCCTTTTTGACAAAAAACTGTCATCTAAAATAGTACTACTAGCCTACTTTTTTAAACAATACGTATCGATTTATGAGTGAAAATTTTTTTAACGAGTACGGTACCTATTTAGAAACCTACTTTTCTTCATGTTTTTCCCACTATATAGGCCTATACGCGATAATAAATGCTTAAAATGTAGATTCTTACATATTTGTAGAAAATTTGTTAGCATAAAAATTACATAAAATAGTACTAACGTAATCGTATTATGTATTACGATTATACGTTTATAAACCATATTCATATTTTTGCTATAATATATTTTCTAAAAAGGAAAATTTTATTGTACCAGTACCTACTCAAAATAAGTTACAGTTAAAACTAAATCGAATAAAATATTTACATAAATTAATTAACCAAACATGGTTTATATATTCTAGATTAATAATTGAACTTTTGGCGCCACTTAAATAACAATTCTGTTTTAGACATTGATGTTTATTATCCAATTTTTATGCACATTGTTGTATTCAATTCGAGATGAACTCTGATATGTAAAAAATAAATTAATTTGGTTACGCAAACGATATTATCAATTCTTTATTTAAATGTATTATTTTAATCCGGACCAATTATTTATTCTCACTTTCTGTTTTTCAGTTTAAATAAACATTTTTAACATTCCGATACGGAACGAAAACAACTGACTGAATGTTCCGACCTTATCTCCTTGAATCCGTGACTTATTTTTGTTTGATCACGTGTTACGTTTATTTTTCAGAAATTAGGAATTATTTACAAATGATTTACTGTTGTGGTTACAGGTTTATTTTGAAACAACAATACAAGTGATCAACCCTTGTAATAAGAAGCAATTGGTCACAATATTATGATGGCATACACGTCTTGCAGTTTTCCACCTATCAGTGAAGATGTTAAACCCAAATTAGAAAATGATGGCCACTACAAAGTAAAAGAATTAACTTCTGATATCAGTGTCCCACAATTTATTGAAGAATTTAAGCCAAAGCTAGAAGATAATGGACTCTACAATACAAAAACATTATATTCCGATATCAGTTTTTCACAAATCAGTGAAGACATCAATCCAATCAAAGAAGATAATGTACACAACAATATAAAAACATTGACTTCTGATCACACATTTTCACAAATCAAAGAAGAAATTAATCCAAAGTTAGAAAATAAAAGCAATCACATTGGAACAATAATTTTTCCCACTTATAATTTTTCACCAGTCACTGACAAAATTAAGGTATAGTAATTTATTATTTCACCTAAAATTCTGTTGAATAGTTTTTCTTGTGTTATTTTTTTAGGGTATACTCCTTTATCAATACTCATTATATATGACCCTCAGTCTCATTATAAACTGGACTGCCAGAGACAAATTTATATATTACAGATATTAGAATTTTCATGTGAGTATAAATTTACATTGTAATGTTTTTTCTATAGAATATTCAGCGATGTATTATGAGATTGTTTTGTAGTTCATTTATTTTACTTGTTTGCTGATTCTTATTTCTTGAGATTATGTTTGAAATATGCCATATGTTATTTAATATGTATCTTATAAAGCATGTATATTTCTATATTACAGATAAATATAGAAGAAAACACACTCTCACTATTCTGCAACGAATCAAACAAAAAACAAGATGTTATAGATGGACCAAACTACAATGAAACTTGGAACTATTGTATGATAAATAAGCATAATAATATAAATAAGACGTGTAACGTTAAGTATTGTAATAAAGGTAGTTATTCTAAGAAACAGTGTCTACAAGATGATTGTTCTAAGCAAGCCCAGAAAGGTGGATATTGTATTGCACATGGTGGTAACAATTATATTAGAGATTGTTGTGTAGAAGATTGTTCCAAGCAAGCCAAGAAAGGTGGATACTGTATTGCACATGGTGGTAAATATAATCGTCAGAAGTGTGGAGTACATGGTTGTTCAAAGCAAGCTAAGAAAGGTGGATACTGTATTGCACATGGTGGAATATCTTATCGTCGTAAGTGTGGTGTACATGGTTGTTCAAAGCAAGCTAAGAAAGGTGGATATTGTATTGCACATGGTGGTAGCAAATATATTAGAGATTGTTGTGTAGAAGGTTGTTCTAAGAAAGCCGTGAAAGGTGGATACTGTATGGAACATGGTGGGGTATCTTATCGTCAGAAGTGTAGAGTACATGGTTGTTCAAACCAAGCTAAGAAAGGTGGATGTTGTATTGCACATGGTGGTAACAATTATATTAGAGATTGTTGTGTAGAAGGTTGTTCTAAGAAAGCCGTGAAAGGTGGATACTGTATGGAACATGGTGGGGTATCTTATCGTCGTAAGTGTGTGGGACAAGGTTGTTCTAAGCAAGCTATGAAAGGTGGATATTGTATTTCACATTGGGGTAAATATTATCCTTGGAAGATATGTGGAATAGATGGTTGTTCTAAGAGAGATTTGAATGGCGGATACTGTATTGCACATGGTGGTAAACAATATATTAGAAAGAGTAGTAAAGATTGTTGTTCAAAGCTAGCCCTGAAAGCTGGAGATTAAATAGTATGTGAGGGTACAACTTATGGTCAGTAATGTGCTCAGATGTGGTGTGGATAAATGATTATAAGTAATACAAGAAAGGTCAATATTGATTAGAACATAGTGGAATCTTTAATAGTCGAAAGTTTCATGAAGGTCATCGGCTACCAAACTATGGTACACGTATCACTAGTGGTACATAAAATTATTCCCAATTGTACGCCATGAGAAGCTAAACAAAACAAGCAAATTAAATTCATAAAGAGATAGGGCCTCATTAAATATTATAAATATATTACAACCAAAAGAGATTTAAACAGTGAGAGGGGGTAGCACTGATTCAATCTTGTCTATCCGGCTGTGCAGTCTGTTTTTTATCCATGAGAACAATAAAAAAATCTACAAAAATGGTAAATATATTAAGAATTCTCTTGGTGTTACTCCAAATTACAAAAATTGTTGGGGCTGTGTATTATTCTCAAAACTATGGCAAAGATTACAGATGGTTGTTTTAAGCAAACAAATAGAGACAAATATTGGATTGTACACAATGGTGTGTATTTTAGTAAGAATTATGATAGTTATACTCAATTCAAAATGTTCATCGACTGTTTGGTAGCTGCTCAGTTTCTATTTAACTACCTAAAATAATATCCTTGATTAATTTGTTAACGGGGTTTAGCTGATTAACCCCAACATATGATAAATTTAATAGGGTCTACTATTTTCTTGATATGATATTTTGTGTTTTACAGTTGAATCAATTTTTTTTTAAATTATAGAGTGTAGTTCAGAAGAATGTTTTTTTTTCATAAAAAATATCTTCAATGAAATCATACATTATTTTTGTTTAGGTCAGAAAGATTCAACTTGAATGAGGAAATGTCTGCAATTGTTTGCAACCCATTGTTTCAAGTAGGAGTAAAGAGATGACGTGATGATAAAAAGTTATATATTCAATTTATTGTGCATATTTTTACAGTTCACTTTCTTTTTCTTTTTTTTAATCTCAAGCCAGTATTTAAATGCCATACATGTATAAATTATAATAAAAGTAATTTTTCAGTTTATTGTTAAATTCCCTTCTTTTTTTTCAGTATTTTCGGGACACAAATATCCTTTAATTATCTTGTTTCACAAGATAGTTCGCAACTTTGATTCTAGTAAAAAAAAAAAAAAATACACAT
>CABFOW010002603.1:48486-58608 GCA_902141385.1 Timema californicum | reverse complement strand
AAAAAAAATACACATCTATTAAATTTAAAGCTTTCATTATTTTTCAGATCTACATTGTTTTGCATTTTTCATTAAAAGGGTCCATGTAGGCACTTGCTAGATATGTCCAATAACTTGTAAATTATTACCAATATAAATTTAGATATTGTAATCGACATGGCATAAATTGAGGTATTTGTTTAACATTTGTTGTGTTGTGGATTGTAAGTGACAAAACAATTTTTTTAAGGTATTTTAATCAGTTAGTAAACAATAGAAAATATACACTGACAACTTAGTGTCAGCATTATTCAAGGTAAATCAGGCTAGGAGGCTGGACTAACAGGGCTGACAATTCACTATAGAGTCTAGGGGGTCACTTTGTACGTTTGTGTTGGAGCGCGGGATAGACCACCGGGTCGGGTACTTAGTGCTGGAGGGTAGCAGTCATGCCCAAGGTACCAAGAGTTCATACCCATATAGGTCAGACAGTCCATTGGTTAAGCATTCCTTGATATACTTCATTCTTTCACGAGCTCCGAAGTAATTCCATTAAGTTTTGATCATATCTTCTAATATTGCTTATCGACATAATATTTTGTAATAGAACACAGTAGTAGAATAAAACCATAAATTCCAAGCAGAACGTCAATTTTGAACGCACACACTCATATATTATCTAGTCACTTCCCCTCAACCTAGGCCACAACCCATACTGACAGTTTAGGCCTACAAAGGGGTAGTGATAATATATCTAATATTTATCTATTTACATTTGTTTTCATGCCTATAACAATGACTAACAAATTCACCAGTTAATCGACTCGACTTTTGAAGAAATCTTGACTTTCTGTTTTAGTTAAATTTTATTTACTTTTTTGATAATAGGTTTATTTGAAAACAGCAAAACTCGTGAAGTAGAAAGCAATTGATCATGATTTAATAATGGAGTCTCCATCTTGAAGTTTTCCGCCAATTAATTATATTAGTTCAAAGTTAGATAAGCATGCCCACTACAATGTAAATCATTTACTTCTGATTGATGTTTTAACTGAATCCGTGAGATGATAAACCAAAGTTGGATCAGATTGTGAATAAATTGACTTCTGATAGGTTTACAACAAATAATTAAAGATATGAAGCCAAAGCTAGAAGATAATCTCCAAAGTGTTTCATCACAATAAAAGTTCTTAGTTGGTAGCGGTATAAAATTGCATCTCAAAAGTAAATGCCATTGCTTGGACACAAAGCTGTTGTTTATTGATTTTAAAACTTTGTTTTATTATGTAAATCTCGATATAATTAATAAAGTAAAAAAAGCCAGTATAGTAAATAAATAGTTTTTGTATTGTAAAAACTTTTTTTTGTTTGTTTATCACCGCATGAATTAAGACATTAAGTAAATCATGATTCCTGACTTTATCAAAGAAATAGTTCAGAAACAAATCAATTTTAATTCATCTCTAAATTAATCTAAATTTGATACACATTTTAACCTTTATATAGCCTCTATACAGGACATTCCAAGCACCACGGTGATTAGACATTTCATCGTGCCTTAGATTTCTTTTGTCAAAATAATGATTAGTTCATTTCAAAATTTTCTAATGCTAATTCATTAATAATGGCCTATTATTGGTCAAGTTTTAAAATTGTACGGTGTTAAGCCTCCACACCTGCCTTCGGTAATACAAGGTGAGTTTTCGCCCCAAAATTCAATCAAGTGGCCAACTTTAAGTAAAGATAATTCCTTCTTAACTGATTGATAAGAGTCGTAAAAAAAAGAATCAACTCTTTGAAAACCATATCAAACTATTATTCTTTGATATATCTGACATGTTTATGTATGTTGACTATCAGCTGTAAGACTAAGAAATTTCACAATTTTGTTTCATCATTGCTTTATGGCGTAACACGTTGCCTATAGGTAATACATCATCATCATCATCAACTTTTTCCAGCCTGTGTCCGGGTAAGTTCAGTAAAATGCCTCCATCTTCCTCAAATCCTTTTAATTTTAATTACTTCCATTCTTCTCCTCTATCTAGCACACTTTCGGTTATCGGCTCCTCCCATCTCTTGCTTGGCCTCTTGTGCGGTCTTTTTCCTACATAGGCCTACTTCATTTCCATAATTTTCTTTGGCTTCCTTTCCTTTTCAATCTTCATTGTAAGGTTGCAAAGTACAACCCGTACAATGCATCTTTACACTTCAAGGGCACTTCTCTTCTCCATAGCAGGTCCCTTACACACCTATAGAACAACTCTCCCTGTTGTCCTCCTCTTATTAAATCCTACTCCCACCTACTACTACTTCCACCTTTCATCATAATCACGCTTCCAAGAAATGTTAACGTCTTTGACTAGTTTCAACTTTACTACAGCCAACTTTATAGCTTTACTACGCCTTATCCCGTTCTTTGTCATTACCATCAATTCACACTTCACCATGATAAGTTTCATTCCACTCTTTTCACTTCCTTATACTATTCATGTAGCTGTTCATGTACGGTTCTTCCCCTGGCTTCTGCTCCCCATTAAATATATAGGGAATTCCGATCTGTAAAAAGAGGGGAAAATAAGGAATTCAAATTTCAAGTATTCAAGTATAGATCAAAGGAAAATAAAGCTCATCTATGCATGTATATTTTATAATTGACAACTAAAATTTTATCAAAAAATTTAAAAATCAGGTGTACCCACATGATGAGATGACCGAAATTGACCAAAACATAGTAAATTCTTAACTTTTTAGGATAATTAACTCAGCATTAATGTGTTAAAAAAACTTTATTTTAAAATGGAAAGAGCAGCATACCATGGAATTAAATTAAAACGCAAAGTGATTTTTTAACGATTATTTTTATTAATTTTTTACTGTTGTGTAGACCTTAAGGGTGTAGCCCCCTCCCCCTCATAAATTATGTTCCGTAATATATATAAAGTATAGTAATAATCATCTCTTATTAACACAATTCTAGTTTTTAGTATTCAGTACCTTAGTAGCTAATAAAAATGAAGGCCTACTTAGAATTTTTTTTTCATTGCCGTGTAATACTTGTTTAGGTTAGCCTACATACAAATATGATCAATTACTTAAATGGGGGGTAGGGATGATGAAAGACGCGTTTAAGAGGTAACTTATCCACATTTTCTTGGAAGCAAAATATAGTAATATATGAAAAACCACTTTCAGTAGACCTGATCAAGATTCGTAGCCTATTCCGATATCCTTGTCATCAGCAGGCAAGTCTAACATGAGAAAGACGTCTTAGACCATTCGGCCAATGAAACGGGACTCAGGAAAAGTTGTTCGTCTATGAATTAAAATAAATAATATGGTACTGACGATCTTTTCTAAATTATTGCTTTAGACTTCGCAATATTAAAAAGTATACGTAACTGTAAATTGTTAAAACAGTAACAAAGAGAATAAAAAAATTACTATACCATTGCCTATTAATGGGTTACGTAGTAAATTACATGAACTGGAGTTGAAATGATAACTAAGTTTGCCTAAAAATACGTCTAAAAAAAACAGGAAACGTAATATATACCGATACCAAATTAGGAAAATTCAGAATTCTGTTAGAAGTCTATGTAGTAGGAATAAGCTCAAAAGCCATAGCTACCTTAACATCTAATCTTTGTTTGATTGCCACTGTGGTCTAGTAATCCTGGCTACAAATTCAAAGTTCTCGAGTTTGATCTCTGAGCCTTGCAAACAATTTCATGTTGAGAATTTAAAATATATAGCCTAATAATAATTTTAAAAAAGTTGGTCTAGATCAGGGTCAAACTCAACTTCGCGAAATAAAATAAAGAGCTACACGAATAAAGCATTAGAAACTCTGGCCTAGAAAACTGGGATTAATGGCCAAAGTGTTTGTTTTGATAACCCTCTATCAACAACTGTTGGCATTATAATTGGTAATAGCGTCAACCACTCGGTCGGTATAGCCCATGTGGAAAACTGCCGGAACTGGAATTGGCCCAGATATGGCTCAGATCTAGCCGTATTTGGACCAGTTCTGGCCATATATGAATTTTACACACGGGAGCTCACTTGTGAACTCACACCATAGATAATTTTGTCTGTAGGCTAGCTTTTAAGAGAGCAAGCTTACTTTGCAATATTCCATTATTGTCTAGCTTCCAAGATTTAATATTAATATATTAGTAGGATAATATAATCATAGTGTAATCCGTCAAGGTTAGACTGCTGTATTTAATTATATAAACAAAATGTATACTACAGCTTGCCCTGAAAAGTAATCACATTACCTTGATGTATTACACAACAGTGTAATTATCAAGGTAAGCCTGCTACTTTTCAGGATAGGTGAAGGGTACCTGTTACTAGAAAAGGCAACTCAGTTTGTTCCTTCAAATTACTGGTACTGTCTGCCATACAAATACGCCTCATGATATTAGTAAATAATTCATCTAGTGTTCTACTCTCTTTATTATTGTGATCTTTGCTTTACTCGTGGAAATAAAACCATTTCAATATTATGAACCTTGTCAATTGGTAACCTACCACTTATGACTACCAAAATATATAATTGTAATAATATAGATTATCTATGAGAAATGAATGAACGAAAGTATTAGTGGTTTATAAAGATAAGTGAATGAACAGCTCACTGATTAAGTATTAATTAATTTATATTAACTTTTGAGTTTTAATTCAATACACTATTACTGTAATATTCATTCCAGTTTGGTAGTGATTGTTTATTTTAGGTACTTATTATTAAATCTAATTCTCTTTGAACTCTCGTTTTACTATATTAGACAACAAAAGGTTAATTCCTACAATCTACTATTAAATAATTTTATTCCTGCTTGTTCATGACTTACTAATATAATTTATGCTCCTTGCTAAGTAATATCAGTTAACTAAATTTGTATTAGATTATTTTCATTACAATCTGTGAATAGCAATAAGTTATGTTATGGAATGTTCTGAGAGATTATGTTATGGATGCATGGTTAGTAAATGCGATTATGGTGGTGTATGATGGAAGTAAGAAGATGGAGCTTTGATTAAATGGTTTGACATTGTACAGGGTTTTGCTATGTCTACATGCTTGTTTAATGTATTAATGGATAAGTTTAGGAGGGATATTTGTGAGGACTTTTTTTGGTGTACAAATGGACAATGGAAGTGTGAAAGTGCTGCTTTTTGCAGATTATTTCTTATTAATGGCTGAAAATGATAGTGATTTGCAGAATGCATTGAATAGTTTGAATGTGATGAAAGGCAGATTGTAACTGTGTATAAATGTCTCCTAAATTAATGTGATAGTTTTTGATAAAGATGAATAAGGAAATGATTGTCAGCATATTGTAAACTTAAAACTGTTAGAATAAGTGAAGGATATTGTGTATCCGGGCAGAATGTTCTGTATAAATGGAAGGATGGATGGTGAAATCAACAAACGATTGAATGCATCTCAGAGAGTAGTTGGATATATGTGGACTATTGCAAAGAATGAAGTATCAAAAGAGGAAAATATGGCAATTTATGAAAGTGTTAACGTCAACATTGTTTTATCAATGTGCGCTCGGGGTTTTCCAGGAGAAACACAAGAGCAGGTTGAATGCAGTTAGAATTAGCTAACTAAGCAGGGCCGGCAACTCTTTAGTCTCAAGTGAAAGTACACGGATTCAAAATTGATATTATTTTGACCGGCGGGATACTACCTTTTTTACTAGAATCATATGTTTTAAAAAATAATAATGGCCGCTTAGTAAACAAGTGCTAATACTAGCCTTTAAGTTTGTTATATTGATTAGTCTACCTATTTTTATAATAAAATAAGAATTAATGCATTATATCGTTTATTTGTAGAAGAGTCCTAGGATATTACTTTTAGGAATGCTCCCAAAATTGGATTGTACAAATTCTGAAATTATATCATAAGTAGTATCCAGATCGTACGGTTGACAACGCTGTATCTAAGAAATGGATCTAAAAAAAAACTTGAGCTCATTTAACCTTTCCTTATCTACTTCTAACAACCTAACGTCTTCCTAGCCAGAATGTTATCTTTTAATATTACTTAAATAAGAAATCTACTGTATTAACATTTTGTTCCTTTCTTATCCAAGATCATTAAGCCAACACACATGTGAAAATGCAGACTTTTTTATTACTTTCACAGGCATAAGGTATAAAATGCTCAGTATTGAAACACAAAATGGAGGAAAGCTCGCATTATTTAGAGCATCAAATATCTGATACCTTTGTTAAGGAAGAAATTAAATTAGAACCTGAGGTAAGTTTTTTTTTAAATAAATTATGTAGAAATAATAATTTATTAGAGACCTTTAGTTTTGACACATGTCCAAAGAGATTTATAAATCAAAGTGTATTTTTTACAAAATAAACTAGTCTTAGATAACATTCTCACTTTGGTAATTTTGATCAAAACGGAAATTATTTAGGGTTATTGAGGTAGGTCTACACTATATAAGTAGGAAACTTTTTGCTACACATTTGGTGCAAGAACCAAACATGTCAATAATACTGCCATGACTATTACAAATACTTTTTTTTACATTCACATTCTACTCATGACAATAATCGAGCAGTCTAAAGTCTTAGACCTTCATCCAATTATCACTGTTGGTAGAAAGATGAACATTGGAAGAAGTGCACTTTTAATCTATTAAATAAATATTTAGTATTTTTTTGGTTTTTCAGGCCGAGCTGAGAAATCCAGAATATGTGAATGTGGCGGTCAAATCCGAAACACTTGAAATATGCGAGCCAGAATCTGTGAGTAGTTTACCTTTGTCCAAGTTTATACATGAGGTTAGTTTTCTTGGATTGATCACAATGAAAGAAAAACATCCATTAGAATAACTATTTGTATTGAACGGCCGGGGTGCAATCCTGGGTCGCGGCACAGATTTATTTGATTACCAAACCCTTCCTTCACCTCTGACAAGACATCTTGTGAATGTGTGGAATACCAGGCCTCCACCGTGGTTCGGATCCTCACAATCACCCTACCATTACACATTAGCGTAAGTGCGTATAACCCAAACGGGTAGTAAGACGAGGTGCTAATAATAATAATATTTGTATTGAAGTAATAAAGTGTAAATTTTACATAATATAAAAAAAGTTAGGCCCACATACAAAAATGTTTATAGGAGATGTCTCTTAGTAAGTAAACATGCATATAGCTATCTATAAACAATAAATGATTATATGATGATTATAATAATTTTTTTTCTGATTTATTAAATCAACAAATATGTTGATGATCCAACATTACTACTGGTAATGGTTATTACATTAAATACCATTCCAACACCAGTATGTAAGTACAAGATAAACAGTCAATTATCCAGGCTGATGAAGAGTGCATGGATACTAAAATACTATGTATAATTCATTTTAATAGTAAATATTATAGTCTTGTATCGGATAGAAAATAAACACTTTCATAAAAAAATAGGTTTATTTAGATAAATAATTCTTTATGTTTTCCAGACTAGATATTTAACATGTTTTTGTGGTTAACTTGGTATTGATATTAACAATTAGGACATTCCACTGATATTGCAGCTGGTTACGGGTGTTTATGACCGCGACAATGCCAGACCTCGGTTTGTCATGCTTTCCTTGACCAAACTAAATACACTGGTATCAGCTAATGAAATGAGAATTATGCACCACTTTCTTTCAAATCAGCGTGACTCCTTATGTAAGAATCAAACGAGTATAACTTCAAACGCAATGGATTTTAGCACTTTATGTAAATTAAAATGGATAGTAACTACAACTAGAAATATATGACCATAAGTAGAATTATGAATGAAAGAAATAGAGTATCAAATGGTATGGGCCTATTTACATTTACAAACATACTTAATGTTTTCTGCAGGTTATTTTTGGCAAATTAAGTATAGAAAGCTGTTTAAATATTAGGCTTATTCAAAATAACCAGCAATCCAACTACGAATACTATTAAATGGCTCATTTCCCTTCAGTTTGCAGTACATGTAATACATTAATTAACCTACTAATTGTTATATTTACTCTATCCCAACTACTATTTTTGTTTACGAAAAACCACTCGAAACCATTTTCTTGCTCAACCTTGGTCAGAACCACTTGGTCTATAGCATTTGATACCGAGACTTAATTAAGTTAACCCTGAAAACTCTCTTAGTAATCATTTGAAACTCTATAATCTTACAAGGTTTTTATTTAACACATGGCGGATAAATTAAAACAAAAAATTAGGTTGGAAACATAGATAAAGGCAAACTGTAAAAACCCATGCCACACTAAATTGTCGGGAGATTATTTTAAATGCAAATATACTTTCATTTGAGTAAAGTCAAATGTTACGGCGAGAACTTAAAATACATTATTATTGGATTATGTTAGGTCTTTGTAAATAGTGAGGTCAGGGTTATAATCCCTGCTGAGTAGGCTTACACTTAAAGTAATTTATCCATTATCTCAAAACCCCTTTGAACATGATGACCAAAAAAATTATATTTTTAAAATATTTGACAATCCTAGGTTTTTCAGAGCCATTATGTTTAATAATTTTTTTTAGACATATTTATTTACACATTCTAAAACTGTCACCATGAAGAGGTTAAAGGATATCAGTGATATCAGTGATGGATCACTGAGCAGAGAAATCTAAGCAAAATTTAATTGAGATCTTAATAAGCCATTAAAACATGATCTTACACCAGTACAGTTTAAAATTATTTTAGTGAGAATTTTTTCTTCTTCTTCTTCTTCTTCTAACTACAATGTGTTTAATTTCTCGTGCTTAACTGTGTTACAAGTAATTTGCGGTGTTTATTGACTTGAAGAAAAATATTAATCCGAAAATTATAGATAAATAATTTTTTAGCAAATATGGAACTGCTAAGAAATATTATAGATTTCCCTTATGCCTACATGATTGTTCCCTGATGATGCAAATTCCCTGACATTAACTTGTTTTCCAGGTCGCTGGACAACCAGGATATAAATCCTAATTAGAACTGTATTTTTAATACACATTGCTTAACCAATAATACCTGACGCCTTTGACAGGGAGATCAGCTTTGGCAAGAGACCACTTTTATCTCTAAATTATATATTAAATATTTTGTTTTTTCTAGGATGAGTTGAAATCTCCCGAATATGTGGATGTATCGGTTAAATACGAAGTATTTGAAACCTGTGAGTCAGAATCTGTGAGTGGTTTACCTTTGTCCAAGATCAAACAAGAGGTAGGTCTATGCCATAAGATGATTAAACCCAAAATGTAGTTCCTATTTAGCACTTGATCTGTTTTTATTTCTACTGTTTTAATTTTGCCACTTTGTCACTTAATCAGAATCTGATTTGAACAACCAGTGTGTGCATAAGAAAGATAAATTTTAGACCTGAATTATCACGGTCTTTATGCAACTATCTATCTATATGACTATTAACATTGTTTCTATAACCGTAAGACACGATTCCCTAGACGTGACCGAGATTCTCAAATCGCGATCACAACTACAGTCGCTGAGATGGTGAATCGTGGTTGAGGATTAAAGTGTTTTCTTAAAATATACCGACAATCGCTAATCATATTTAATTTTCCGTGGAGTACTAATAATTCCTCAAGTTTAAAAATGTTTTCATTTTCTTTTGTTTTTGTTTAGCACCTGATTTATTTTGAGATTTATTTCCATGTGTTTTCTTTCACATGTTGGTATCTGTAGACTCTGGATAAGGTTCATCAAAAATTTAAGGCTATCTTGCCACATGTTCAATCAAACTGTCATCATATTCTAGGGAGAGTTCTAACAACATTTTCTTAATAGGTAATGACCACACATGAAACAAATTTAAACTAAAGAAAAAACACATGCCTACTTGGTGATGTGGCTGCAACCAGACTGCTCCCTGTGGAGGGAGAAGGGGGGGTTTCAAGAGTTTTATAGAATGGGATGTGGGTTCCAGTGAAGCCAAGTATTAAATCGTAGCTATGTGAACCGGAAGTAATTTTCTACATTTAATTCATTAAAATGATGTTCTCATCACCTCACTCATTAAAGTAGGTAAATAAATGTGTTAACCATCCATAGATTTTTATTTACTACTAGACCCTTCTCCCCTCCCCCC
>CABFOW010002603.1:14499-48418 GCA_902141385.1 Timema californicum | reverse complement strand
CCCCCATTATTATTTTCAACACACATATTGAAGACTCTACCATAAAATATGAGTGACTATCGACATTTTTATGAGGAATAAATTTAAATTTTCAAAATAAAATATAGCCTATGTTACTCGCTGATAATGTAGGTTTATATTGGTGAAAGAATTTTTAAAATCGGTCCAGTAGTTTTTGAGTTAATCCATTACAAACAAAAAATCAAGAAATCAAAACTTTCCTCTTTATAATATTAGTATGGACTAAAAAAGCATATAAATACATATATATGTATTAACAAAACATAACAAATCCAACGTGTAAATTGACATTATTAAAATAGAATTAAAATAATCATTCTTGCCAAGTTTTACCTTCTTTTGATCATTACGGACATTTTAAACCATGGTGGCTTTTGGCTCAAGATGTAAATATATAATTTACCTTATTTAAATATTTGAAATATGCAAGGTGTTGCTTTTAACGGATTGTATACATAATATTTTCAAAATACCATAACTGATATATTGTTTTTTGTTCATATTACAGTTGGATACAAAAGACCAAACATTTTCACAATCCCACACTGAATCAAATAAACATACAAATGTTTTAAATAAATCAGACTGCGATGAAACTGAGAGTCATTCGCTGATAAACAAACATGTTACACTCAACAAGACATGCAAACTCAAAGAATGCTGTACAAACCCTAAGCAAGATGTTTTGCAAGTAGGTAAATTATTTAAGCGCAAGTGCAACGTAGATCTTTGTCCAAAACAAGCCAAGAAAGGTGGATTGTGTATTTCTCATGGTGGCAAACAAAATCCCTACAAGTGTGGAGCAGATAATTGTTCTAAACAAGTTATGAAAGGTGGATATTGTATCTCACATGGTGGTAGGTATTATAAAAAAAAGTGTGGTGTGGATGACTGTTCAAAGCTAGCTCAGAAAGGTGGCTTTTGTATTAACCACGGTGGTAAATGTTATTTGAGAAAGTGTCGTGTAGATGATTGTTCCAAGTTCGCCCAGAAAGGTGGTTTTTGTATCTACCATGGTGGTGAATGCTATATGAGAAAGTGTGGTGTAGATGAATGTTCTAATCAGATTAGGAAAGGTGACCTTTGTTTTACACATGGCGGTGCAATAAATAAGAAATGCGGTGTAGATCTTTGTTCAAAGCAAGCCAAGAAAGGTGGGTATTGTATATCACATGGAGGGACATCTTATACCAAAAGATGCTTGGCTTTTGAGTGCTCTAAGCAAGCACTTAAAGGTGGATATTGTATTGAACATGGTGGTAAACAATATACAAAGAAGTGTGGTGTAGACGATTGTTCTAAACAAGCCCAGAAAGGTGGATATTGTGTTACACATGGTGGTAAACAATATCAGAGAAAATGTGGTATGGGTGATTGTTCTAAACAAGGCTTACAAGGTGGATATTGTGTTTCACATGGTGGTAAGTATTACCAGAGGAAGTGTGGAATAGAAAACTGTTCTGACCGAGCAAGAAAAGGTGGATATTGTATTACTCACGGGGGTAAAAATTATCGAAAGATGTGTGGTGTAGAGGGTTGCTCTAAGCAAGCCCAAAATAGTGGATACTGTGTTGCGCATGGGGGTAAGCAACAACCTAAGAACTGTGGTGTAAAGGATTGTTCTAAACGAGCCAAGAAAGGTGGATATTGTATAGCACATGGTGGTAAACAACAACCTAAGAAGTGTGGTGAGGAAGATTGTCTGAAACATTCCAAGAAAGGTGGTTTTTGTGTAGCACATGGAGGTTCTAATTATGCTAAGAAATAAATAGTGAATGGTTCTGAACAGATTAAAAAGACAGTTCTATTATTTTTTAACACTATGGTATAATTTAGAACAAGTTATTTGAAGCAGGTTGAACAAACTAAACAGAATTAAGATATATATTATTATTACTTCTGGTATATAAGCTTGCTACAGAATAAGTGGGATTTTTTTTCTACGGAAAAAAATATGTTTAAACGTAAATTTACCCAAACAAATACTAACAACTAAACTATAAATAAAGTAGCAATAACAATGTTAATGATATTATTTGTCAAAAATCATAATAATAAAAGGTATATCTTATTTTAACTACCATATAATAATTCCGATTTTCCCCCAAAAAATATATAAATATCCAGGAAATATTTTCTCCTGCAAATAAGAACTAGTAACTTAGAATAAAAATATAAACTATTTAACAGATTTTATTTTTGATAAAATTTAAAATAATGATTTAATCCTTATAAGAAGTACATATTTATTGCAATCAGATCACAGATATGTTAATTTAATCTAAATTACCCACTTTGGTTGTTGATTCGTCTAAAAAAATATTTTTCACAATATATTGTATTAACGATGACATCAATAATGATCAGGTCTAATGACTCTGGTATTTCTTAAATGGTTTCCCACTAAACTTCCTCACAAATGTGGGTACACTTCTTATAAATTTAATTTTACACATTGTCAGGCTTTGTAAATATTTACCCAAACCTAATGGGTTGTGAGAAGCGCCGGAAAAAAAATATTCACATTTATAGTGTTTTTATTTCATTAAACTATCTTCTTAATATTTTATTCTTTTCTTAGCACTACTGGTAACAGCCAGGAGAGTAAAAAACCATTCTACGACATACATTAATTCATATATTTAGAAATACATGCTCAATATTAATACGCAAACTATCATTACTAGAAATGCTGTTAAATTCTATGAAACTACCAGTAATGTAATTAATAATTGTGCTATAAATATTACATTTTTGTGTATATTTGCATATCAACATTAGATAAAATTTCTTCCTTCCTTTTGGTTTTAAGTTCACATTCTATAACTGATAAAGTGTATAAATCATAGACAAATATTTGTTACTGATTTGATTAAGGAGAAGGTGACGCCAAAGATTTGATCCTAAAGTTAGCCTACAATTTGTATTATTGGTACAGATCTGGACTTTTTTTTTGGATTGCACTTCAAATCGCCTGGAAAGTGGGCAAGTCAAAGGAGAAACAGCTCATTGTTCGGTGCCCGAGCACGCCTTAAGCTGGAATTCAAACATGATCATGAAAGCACACATGAAGCTCTGTCATTATATATAGTCAAAGGGAGATTAACATTAAAGTCTTAAGCCAAACTTAAGTAATGATTTGAATATATTTATAGGCATATTATGTACTAATTACACTAATGAGATATAGATGAGGAAGTTTGAATTCAGAGGAAGTTTGGAGGAAGGAAAAGTGGAAAAAAATAATTTTGTAAAAACCACCCTCAGTACACCCAACCAGGATTCGAAGCGCAATATTTCTGCTACCAGCAGTCTAGTATAACACGAAATTAATGACTTAGACCATACAGCCATCGAAGCAGCTCATGCAATTAGATTAAGACACAAAAGTCACACTTAGCACACGGCTAAAAAATAATATGTAATTATGTTTAAATTAATCTATTTACACTTTATTTTATTAGAAAATAAGTGGTCTTACCTTGACTGACTATGTTATGGCTGTAACTTATGAGTTATACTTAATTGGAGCAGTGTAATGTAAGCTTTACAGCTTTCAGGGTAACTGTAATGTACAAACGCTGAACCAAGGACATCTTGGGTGAATCTCGCCTTAAACAAAATTACTTCCTTAATCTTTATTTTTTGTCCTTTTCGTTTCACTACCCATTCATGAGGACGTTATACTTTATATGGAAGTGGAACCACATTTGCGTGGAGATTGAAACCCATATTACACTGATCTCCAGTAATCAGCAGTTTATTCTATTTCGAGAGTGATGCCTTAGAACAAAGGTTGGGCACCATTTAGGGCCCTAATTGACTTTTTAATTTATCAAAGTTTCTGTCCGACACCTTAGCTCAGTCGTTAGCAGGTCTTCCTGCCGCGTTAAATATGATGAATTAAATGCTGTAAGTGAGTTTATTTTTAAGTCATATTGTGTGCTGATATAATCAGTCGGTCAGTGCATACCTCAAATAATTAATAATAAAAATGATACTTCAGTCAACCATTGTTTCTCCACTCTTCTTCTTGCTCTCTATACATTTTATATGTATTACTTAAATTTAATCTTTCTTCAAATATTTATGCCTAGACGACAATTTTAGGGGGGAAAATATATCTATCTACTACCTAATATATATTATTTTGCACTTGTCTCACTAAATTAAAAGGAAGTGTAGCTACATTTGCGTTGAGGTAGAGTGGAAAACCACCTCCATTACACTCAAGCGGGAATAGGACCCGTATCTGCACACCATCAGCAATCTATTGTATATACTAAATTACCTAGTGTGTGTGTGTGTGTGTGTTTTTGTGTGTGTGTGTGTGTTTTTTATTAAACATCACCTCTCATTACTGATCCAAGGTTTGTTTGATCACAAGCAAATATTATTTGGAAGTTAATTTATTTGCGAATATATACAGTGGCGGATTTAGTCTTAGGCCCGGGCCTAGGGCGGCAAATTTTGAGGGGCGCCAAAAATTTTAAGATGCCTAAAATTAAAAATCGATTGGGTTTTCTGTAAACTGTAAGACCAAATTTTAAAGTTTAATTTATACCTGAATTAGATTTCTTATTATTATTGTTATTATTTTCATTATTTTATACACACACACACATATATATATATATATNATATATATATATATATACTGTTACAAAAAAAAAAGGGCGCCATATCGTCTCGGGCCTAGGGCGTCCTCAAACCTAAATCCGCTACTGAATATATAAATTTCAAAAGATCATCTTTTAAATTCATCTGCATAAAATTGACATGAGATCGACTGTACCTGTTGATCCTGCTCAACCGGTTACCAACCCCTGGCTTTGAGCATGCGTTTAAGTGGATATCAACCATAAAATATATTGGTTTTCAGTTGCAGTTTCATATAAACGCTCATGAAAATTTACCAAGACAAAAATGAAAGTTAATATTAAGTGCACATACGATTATTTTTTTTAAATAATACATTTTGATAATGAGTGCATATTTGTTGCAATAATTGTAATTGACGTGCTCCATGGCCCCCACAATAGGGGGGTTGACAGGGTTGTAACCTGGGGGCCCAAGATTAGGGAGGGCCCAGTCCGGCGAGTTTATAATATTCATAAATGTTACAAATTTTCCACCTTAAAAAAATTCTAGCTCTCATTACAGGAAATAAGATTTATGTAAGTATCCATTCTTATAAAGGTCTTCTACAGTAGCCCCATGGTTTTTTTGGTGCTGACTGACAGCTCACAGCCGACTTATGGCGGTCAACATTTAGGTATATACCTATATTTTGACTGTCAGAAGTGACAGCTGCTAAACACATGTTTTTGCAGATCATATGTTTCAGCGTAGGGATACATAATTTTGTCTGGTAACTTTTCAAAGCCGTCAGCTGTGAGCTGTCAGTCAGCACCAAAGAAGACATGGGGCTACTGTAACTACATTGTTTAGGCACAACATATTAGAAAGTATTGACAAGAACGTTACCATACAAAGTAAAGGAATATCGTTTGATGTCAAGACCACAGTGCAAGAGACTCGTGGTACAGTGTTGCTCAACAGGCAAAATTAGTTCCTGAAGTCGTAAGAGTGCAACCTCAATTTCTCAAAAACTGAACAAAATTTCTTTAGAACTTGAACGAGATTTCAAAATGTCCGTAGTTTACCCAGTATTGGCTTAACTATGAATTATTTAAAGACTAGATTTGAAGTAGTATGTACAATATGTGAATTATACTCGACCATTTTGAACTCCCAGAACTCACTAAATGAAGAAAATATTTACTATCCATTAACAACATTCTTGTATCATAAACTATTTAATAAAGCGAATTTAAATTCGTCTTCTTTTAACCCTCAGCTGGTATGGCAAAAAATACGGACACATTTGGTATGGTGGGGTCATTTTTGACCCCAGTCAATAAAAAAATTAATAAAACCTTGCGTTTCAAAAATATGTAATCAAAGAATATATGAAGATATATATTACTTATTTATGCATCATATTTTAAATAAACATTGCTTAAATGTTTTCATTTACTTCGAAAAAAATATCCAATTTCACTTATTTACCAACGAAAAAAAGTCATTTTTAGAAATAATTAAAAATCTTTGAATTTTCACAAACTGGTTCTATGACTTCATTTTCCAAATCAATAGAGGTGTGACCTTCACCCAGAGGCTGAAAAAAATAAAAAAATAAATAAATTGTGGAAACTGACAGGCAGGCAATATTCAGTTTTTCCAATACTTTTAGGCCAAGCTCTTTAAATATATCAATGCTAGCTATGTGTTTTAAATATTTTTTTAATGTGTTAAGTGTTTTAAAATAGATAAAAAATGTAGGTGGTAAAAAATTGATTTAGTAGGTATTCCCTACGTTAGGCAATAAAACATTTATGTGAAAAAATTCGAAGTAATTTGTTTTGATTAATAAAATTCTAAGTAATTCGCTATACTTGATTTACACGTAGTTTATAACACGTGTAAATAAACTTAGCATATATTTTTTGCATATAAATATTGAATCTGTTGAAAACTCACCCCTTACCTCTAAGCAGAACAGTTTTTACATGTAGTTGTTTGGTTAGCATGCTGCGGACACACTGTATTATTGCACTCACTGCACATGATTGCATATTTCCGGTCCATCTTCCTTGGACATATGTAGCACCGTCCTCTTTTGGGAGGTCCTTCTCTTGGCATACGCTGTGGCACATCTGGAACTCCTTTGATTCTGGTAATTATTGCTCTCAGCTCACGTGGGATCTTATCATTTAATCTTTGGATCATATGAACCTGAATTAATGTTTTTCCAATAGATATGTGAAAGTCCCTTCTAGTAATTTTTTTCTCAGGATTGGCAGTAGTGAAGAGAACATACGCATTAGCACAGGAAATATCAACAATTCTGTAAAATAAAGTCAATGGCCAGCGCTTAGAACGACGGCCCACAGCATAGTTTCCACATTTCTGGTCCAGGGAATCGACACCAACTTTTGTTACGTTATAAAAGTCAATGATTTCAGGCTTTTTATCAGGTCGTGGTAAAACTGATTTGTCATGATGCATTGATGACAAGAGCACTACAGATCTTGATTTTCTTGGGACATAGGAGACTATGGTTGTATTTCCAGTGAAACCAAATTCAGATGACAGAATTTCTCGGTCTTTATTAGGCAAGAATGCCTGGGGGATCTCTCTCTTGTTAGCACGGAGAGTACCAACAAAGGTCAGTCCCTTACCACGCAGCTCTTCTACAAGTTCCACTGAACTAAAGTAGTTGTCAGCGGTGATATTGCGATTGGAATTTGCCACTGGCTCAATGAGGGACAAAACTGTGCGTGTTGGCACCAACAGACGACGTGGGTTTGGCACTTGCATTTGTCCACAGTCGATGAAAGCATTGTACAAATAATGTGTACGCGCGTCACAAAGACAGAAAATCTTCAGTCCGTACTTTGCTGGCTTGTTTCCCATGTATCTTCTAAAAGCACACCTACCCCGGAAGGGTACGAGCATTTCATCTACTGTTAAGTATTCAGCACAGGAATAATTTGATTGGCAGTTCACTAGAAGTTCATTGAAAAGCTGTGATATTGGGGCAAGACGATCATGAGCTTTCCTTTCATCTCTCGTCATGATATCATCAAAACGTAGGCTAGCCAGGAGGAAGAGGAACCTTTTCAGAGACATAGTTGCTCTAAAAATATCCCTTCCAGTACCATCTGTGGCCCAAAGTAATTCAACATCCTCAAAGCTAGATTTAAATACTCCAGATAGAATGAGAAGTCCTAATAGCGCCTTCATCTCAATTTTGTCAACATGATTTGTGAATTGACTGTTCAAAGCATTAGCACCATAATTTTCAACCATATACGTTATTTTTAGATTAGTGTACTCCACAACCTGATCGATCATTTCCTCATTAATTAGAAGAAGCCAAGCGTCCACTGGTTCATTTGGTTTGTTAGTTCTCGCATCTCCTACAACACCTGGTAAATGTGTCACTAAATTATGTTGTCTTGTACGAGATTGCGCAGGTGGAACTTTAGACCACTTGAATCTTGATTTTGAATACCAATAATTTTGGAGGCTAGAACGGTCGGGTATTACATCTTCATCTTGAACCCCATCCTCATCTACATTTTCTGCTTCTGAAAGCTCTGAATCTGTATTATGATCGCTACGTTCCGAAGGTGCATCAGAATATTCAGAGTCCTTATCTGGTAGCAAAAAATCAGGGTCATCGTTGAATATCTCTTTTAAAATTGCATCAGGATCGTCTCTCAAGTTAATCCCGGCCATTAGTAAAATAATATTGTGAAGAATAAATCAAGCAGTCTGAATCTAATCAAAGTAGAATAATCAACCAAAAATAATCCCTAAACGAAAATAACACACGTTTATAAAACATAAAAATAAATAAAACAACAAAATAATAGTCTTACAAATATATATAGCACTTAAGTATAATAAAACATAGAAAATAAAACATTATAATCACTAAAACGAAAATAATACCCTTAAAAAAATTACACACTATATTGGTATGGTGGGGTCAAGTCAGACCCCAAGGACACTGTATGACGACAATGATAATGAACAAAAACACAACTGTTGTTTCTACCCCAAGAGCATGCTCACTACTGAGATTACCTAGAAGGGCAACCAAGTGGTGCTGCACTCTAGCAAGTTACACAGCAATTTCTACCAGCTGGGGTCAGGTTTGACCCCACCATACCAGCTGAGGGTTAAATTTGTTTACTGTTTGTTACACATAACAATATGGCGGAAAATTCTTTCTCGCGCTTTTTAATAGTACGGAAATTTTAAGTTCGAATGTTTCACGCCCTGGATTATTTGTGTTTTGTTGTTAATTTACATATTTTGTTTGGTAATACTATTTTTCATATACTATGGATGAGGCGTTCGTAAAATAGCTTGAGAAAAGTTAGTGCATTATAAAATTGTGGCGTTATACTGTTTAGGGAAGTACTGGTACACAATTTGGTATGTATTTACTGTAATTTATCCTGCATTTGCTGAACCGACTGTCGTAATATTATTAACCTATAAACTAGATTAAATCTAAAACAGACACAACACGAAACCCCACAACCTCATGCCAGAAAATGTACCCGGGACACTAAAGAGCCGTCTAAAACCAACATAACCGCTTGTTGGACTCGCAACTACGCAATCCCAAACGCACTCGTAATTACGTCCCTCTTAAATACGAAATAGACTGTCTACAATGAAAAGTCGTAAGACGTAATTTCAACCAATAGGAACGAACAGCAAACATGACTATAAAAGTCAAATTCATATTAATGTTTTCAAATAAGAAATAAATATTTTAATAATATTTAAATTATTAAATATATATTATTTTAATTGAAAATCCTGTATTAATTAACATACATTTCCAAGCGTTGTTGTCATTGCCTAAATAACTTCATATTATTTGATTTTAGTAGTTCATCCATATTTGTTTTTTATTGGTTCAACGCAAAGTAACGCAACTACATAAACGCAAGAGATGGACAATGTTCATCTCCTCCCGACACGCTGGTCTGACAGTTCCGACATACGATTGTGTTTGTGTAAGCTATTGTAGACAGACAAACTTACATTATTGTATAGTTGCGAGTCGGACAAGCGGGTGCGTTTGGTTGTAGATGGGCCAAGTGAACAATGATGCTGGTATTTAACAGCTGAGGTCTCCCATAATTTTTATTATTTTTTTTATATAATATGGCAATGTAGTAGCTTTATAAAAAGTTTTTTTTTAATAAAAGAAATAGTTATATGCTGGTATGTATGGTACCATGATTTTTTTTTTTTAACTAGTGCCGGGATCGCAAATATCTTGACGCACATTTCACTGGGAAACACGAGATTGACGAGAACAATATTTATGGATGACACGCAAACATGATTAGTATCGCCAAATTTAAAAAAAATAAAAGTAAACAATAGATAAAACCTTTTTTGCAATTTTGTATAATTTTTTTTTAAAGTTGATAGGTACTATTTTGACAGGACATTCAATTTCATGTCACATTGAATTTTTTGAAGTCAACGATTATGAATCGTCTTAGCTCGTAGTGCATCATTCGTGCTGTCTAAAAGACAACTGGATAAGAACTGAACATAAATACCTTGACTGGCAAACACATCATCACCAAATTTTCTCCATCCTTTGGCAGAGTCATTTTAAAAAAAATGCCTCCATATTATTATATATTTCCACCGTTTGTCTTCCTTTACATACGTGCTTCATCTTTATCATTCTCTTTGGTATTCTTTCACTCTCCATACTTCATCATTATCTTTGGTATTCTTTCACTCTCCATACTTCATCATTATCTTTGGTATTCTTTCACTCTCCATACTTCATTACATTATGTTTTAGTATAAAAATCAACATCGGTTGTTGCGTCGTCTAACACTTCAGAGTGTTCTAGGGGGTGTTTTTTTTTATCATAAATGGATTTATACTCTTCTTCCACAAATATTCTGACACATTTTCTTTAAAGATGGTACTATCTTCGTCCCTAACGTAGTTCTTCTATATGTTTAACCAGAATGTTTATTAAAGCATGGCAGGGTAAAAAAATGCGTGTAATAAACTGGCTCATGTAAACTACTTACGTGTGCTCTATTTTTTTTTTTGCAGTTAAAAGTTTGTTGTTTGATGTACAACCCAAAATGGAGGACAGCTTCTCTAATGAAGCGCAGCAAATTTCTGAAATTTTTATTAAACAAGAGATTAAATCAGAACCTGAGGTAATATTATTTTTTTTTTATTAAAAATTAGTATCTCTGGTAAACTTCGTACAAATGATTATTTTTTTCATTCATCTTAATTTAAAAAACAACCACTTATACAGCTTATTAAATATTATTTTTATCCCTAATTCATATCATAAGCTAAATTGAGGTATTTAAGCTAATAACTTGTATGGATAACTTTGTTTTAATGCAATTCTCAATAGACCTGGGCAGTATACTGATATATCCTGAAATGTTGGTTTAATGTTTACATTGATACACTGATCATAGGATTTTTTATGTGGCGATAATTCGTTTACCACAAAATATCATATATCACAGTATATTTTCTACCACAATATATCATGGATGAAAACGCATTGCGGTGGATGTTATATTGTGTTAGATGATGCATTATGACACACAATGTATCGTAAAAGACAACACAGCACGGTGTACGATGCATTGTAGTGGACAATATATTTTGGTAGATGATGCATTGTGTCTCACACTTTATTATGAAAGGTGATGCATCACTATAGATGCTATATCATGATAGATCAAACGTTCAAAAGTTCAAAACCTGGGGTCTGCAATAAATCCTGTAAGTGTCTGCAAAAAAAATCTAAATTTTAAGTTTTTTTTATATCTAGGTTCATATTATATCAAAAGTATTCACAATTTACTTTAACTGCTTTTTTCCTCTCACATGATTGTCTGATTAAACTTAATTTTCTTATATTATTATTAAATGGGTTACTGGTACCGTACGTAGATTAATAGAAATGTTTGTCAAGTTTTTTTTAATTTCACCTAGTAGGGTAGGGAATATTTGGATGGAGCCAAAGCAAATTATTATTCGGTAATGCAGTGTACTGGCCACCAATTATTTGATTTTGATTCAGCTTACAATCATGGTTTATTTGATTGAGTGATGGCATTTTTTCTATACCCATGCTTATTGTAGATAAATACTTTCAATTTGAATTAATCCAAAACAACTGTTAATATAAACTAATAACAAGTGAAGATTTTCAAACACATCATTGAGTTGTAAGATTAATCACGATGTCTCGTCACTGTCGAAATCGTCCCACCGCTGTTAGATGTTGATTGCTAGGTGAAAGGTCAAATAGATATTGTCGTGGCCTACGTGCTAAATAGTTGTTTACCGAGTTTCTTGAATTAGCATTTGCTCGGCAGTGGGAGTGGTTAGTGGTTACTCACTTCTTATCTCATAACCACCATATAGAATGATGCTGCCATAAGGCCTTTTATACAGATAAATTAAACAATCGTGTATTTTGGGATGGGACCAAAAAATACTGTGTCATTGGTGTTGTTTGTTTTAAACAACTACGGCAATCAGTTCCCAACGGGAAAATCATTATTAATTGCGTACAAGTTTTATTAATATTTTAAAGGTCCAGTATTTTAGGATTCAACAAATAATGGGTGCCATAACCACATTTTTTTCCCTTCAATAATAATCATTCTTATTTTTATGTTGTTGTTTTTTGTTATTGCTATTTTGAAAATATAAGCTTAGCAAAGATTTTTCTCGCGTAAATGTTTATTCCAGCCAGCAAATTCTAGAAACTTATTTTTTATTGAACTTAGGTAAATGTCTGTAAACAAACAAAATACCCCCCTTCCATGTTATTTTTATTTCCTGTCCCTCCCTTTCTCCTCCATGGCCGATAATAACCATGACAAAAAATAAATATATAATTGTTATTGATCTATAAACCCTCTAGCTCTGAAGTGTCACCCTACAATATAATAAGCCAAAATACTGACCTTTCGATATAAAAATCTTAATTTTATTTCTAAGATAAATGTGTACCTTCAAGATTTTTTTCCCCCCTCTAGGCCGAGTTGCACCCCCCAGAATTTGTAAACATGGCAATTAAAACTGAAATACCTGAAAGCTGCGAGCCAGAATCTGTGAGTGGCTCACCTTCGATCGAGGACAATCATGAGGTACATCATACAAAAATAAAAAAATAGGGTTGATATGCATCCAGAAAAATTTTGTGAAGCTATTTACAAATTACTAAAATTATTTAGAAATGTTCGCGAATTATTTATTATTACTATTATTATTATTATTATTATTATTAGCACCGCGTCTTACTACCCGTTCGGGTTATACACACTTACGCTAATTCAGAGGTGAAGGAAGGGTTTGGTAATCAGATAAATCTGTGCCGGGACCGAGGATTGAACCCCGGCCGCCAGCATAGAAGTGTAACACCTTACCCCTAGACCGCCAGGTCACCGACTCGCGAATTATTAAGAGTTTGAGCTAACCGCTAATGTTATTGTCATGATAATGTGGCGGGGATGACAAAGGTTGAATTTATAGGAAGTGTACCCGCATTTGTGTGTTGGGAAACGGGAAAACTTCATAAAAAAAAGAAAAAAATCTCTCAGTTTTATAAAGGAATTTTCAAGCCAAAAACCCGAGAAGGAAAGGGAAATAAATAAAGTAGTTTTCAATACTTTTTTTTTTGCTTTAAAATGTCTACAAAAACTTGTACTAAACAGCATCTGTTAAAAGTTTGTTACATGTGACGTTAATTTTACTGTTTTGTTTTCTCTGTGTGGTTAATCCATTTGGTTGCCCGAGTTAGAGAAGGAGATCTTTCGCTCTGTCATGCTTAGTATTGTAGCCATAGCAACCAGATATTTATTTGACCAAAATAAAATCCTTCTGTTTTACTGTCGTGTCAAAACATTATCTGGTTTATCAATAGTCACACACTTTTAGGCGTAATTCACACAATAGACCTACCATTGATATCTCGGTACAATGCTGGCGTTTCAATTCCGGCCAAGTGTTACTAAAGGTGGGTTTTAATAGATAGGTTTTCACCTACTCTTCAAGCAAATACAGGTACATATCCTCTATATATAGCCTTCCTTTTCCCTACCTCATTAGTGTAAGTATGTGGACAGAAAGACCGAACGAAACTAAATTAATTTACATTCAAGAAATATTAATGGTAACAAAATATATAATTATATAACATTTCTAACAACGATCCTCCTAAATATTCTCCTGTGTACTTATTTTTAATTTCAGGTTCATTATGAGAAAACATCTCTCGCTAACAGCCCTATTAAGTCGGAAGTTTCTGATAACGACATAATAACTGGTCTGCCATCTTGTAATTTGCCTCCCATCTTTGAAGACAACAAGGTACTGTGGTGGTTCTTGGTTAGAATAATATTCTGTCAAAGTTTGTTTGCTCACCTGTTTAATGTGAAAATCAGGTTGTTCAGCGACCTGGAAAACAGGGGAATCTCAGGGAATTTGCTTGGTCGGGGAAAAGTAAATGAATCTCATTAATTTCTGAAATTTTCAAATATTCACTAAAAAAAAAAAAATACTATAATTTTATTTACACTAGTCAAAATAACGTTTTTCATCCATATAATACACATTTTAATACAATGATCTTAATTTTTTTTTCATTCATATAATAACACATTTAAATATAATAATCTTAATTTTCAAAGTCAACATGGGATTTTCATGTCATAGTTCTTTCCCTCTACCACACGTCTTTAGTTTTTAAACTGTATTTGTACAAGGCAATATTTTAATATTTACATTAGATCTCACTTAAATTTAACTTAGATCGCTCCACCCAATATCCCAATGTTTTAGGCTGAAACCCTTCATAAAGTGTAACCATTTTAGAATGTGTGTGTGTCTACAAATATTATTGCATCAAGCTTTAATCTTAATATATTGTTTGTAATAACGACTGGAAAGGTTGAAAATTGGTTCTGGAAAACCTGGAAAAGTCAAGGAATTTAAAAATATAGTTTCGCTGGACACCCTGGAAAATGTCTTTACAATCTTTATATTTAAAAACTTTATCTTCTTAGACAGAGGAAGTAAAACAACTTTTTTTTATAGAGGTTGAATAACAAGTTTGAAATTACAAGGTTGGAATGATAAGAAAATAAATAGAATTAGAAAACACCCAGGTTTTGGAAATTCGTCAAATTCTAAAAGGTGACCTGGCGGTCTAGGGGTAAGGTGTCAGACTTTTGTGCTGGCGGCCGGGGTTCAATCGCCGGTCCCGGCACAGATTTATCTGACTACCAAACCCCTCCTTCACCTCTGACAAGACATCTTGTGAATGTAGGGAATGTCCAGGCCTCCACTGTGGTTCGGATCCCACGTTAAACTGTAGGTCCTCCATTTCATCTCGCAATCACCCTACCATTACACATTTGCGTAAATGTGTATAACCCGAACGGGTAGTAAGACGCGGTGCTAATAATAATAATAATAATAATAACATGCACAGTCTTTTATGGATTATGACGACCATAAACATTATTTGATTGCTTTTTTTTATTTAAATATGAGTTTATAAATCTTAAGTTAAAATGTTTTGAATAAGATTTTTGTTACATTTGGAATATTTCATTCATTACTTACAATTTTTATATATAAAATATATTCTTTACAGATGAATACAGAAGACAATTCACCGTCACCATATTTCAACGAATCAAACGTTTTAGACAGATCAAACTGCAATGAAATCGAAAAGTATAAAAAGATAAACAAAAATATTAATATAAGTAAGACATGCAAGGTTAAAGAATACTATAAATACACAAAGGAAAGTGGATATTATAATAGGGTGTGTGGGGTAGACTCCTGTTCTAAGGTAGCCAAAAAGGGTGGATATTGTATTTCACATGGTGGTAAACATTATACAAAAAAGTGTGGTGTATTTGATTGTTCTAAGCATGCTCTGAAAGGTGGATTTTGTATTTCACATGGTGGTAAACATTATTCAAAAAAGTGTGGTGTAGATGATTGCTCTAATCAATCCAGGAAAGGTGGATTTTGTATTGCACATGGGGATAAAATTAATATGACTGAATGTATTGTAGAGGATTGTTCTAAGCAAGCCCATAAGGGTGTATTTTGTATCCCACATGGTGGTAAAAATAATTTGAAAAAGTGTGGTGTAAATAATTGTTCAAAGCAATCCAGGAAAGGTGGATTTTGTATCTCACATGGTGGTAAAAATTATCCTAGAAAGACATGTAGTTTAGATGATTGTTCTAAACAAGCTCAGAAAGGTGGATATTGTATTGCACATGGTGGTAAACATTCTCATAGTAAGTGTGGAGAAGATGATTGTTCTAGGCGAGCCCTAAAAGGTGGATATTGTATTGCTCATGGTGGTAAACATTATCAAAAGAAATGTGGTTTAGATGATTGTTTTAAAAAATCCAAGAAAGGTGGATATTGTATTAAACATGGTGGTGACAACTATTTAAGAAAGTGTGGCGTAGACGATTGTTCCAAGCAAGCACAGAAAGGTGGATATTGTATCTCACATGGTGGTAAAAGTTATTCAAGAAAGTGTGGGGTAGATGATTGTTTAAAGAAATCACAGAAAGGTGGATATTGTATTGCACATGGTGGTAAACATTATTAAAATATATGGTGGAGATGAGTGGTATTCAACCTTTGGGGTACGCCAAAATGTTTATAATTTACATACAAACCCTACTAAACACTATTATGCTGTCTCACATATTAAGAAAGAAGAAAAAACACAAGATTAGATAACAAATTCTTTTGATAGCAAAACAGTCACTTCATCTGAACTTTCCATCAAATTTAAAAAATATTTAATTGAAATTTATGTTGGTCCCCGGGTCGAACTACCAACTTCAAGAAAACAAGACCACGCATGTCACTGAATGGGTTTTGTAATAATTAAATATTTTTTTTATTTTATATCTCGTAATTTTTTATTGATCTAAATAGAGCAGTAATTTTGCAAAATCATTTTGTTATGCATTATTTTATTTAGTTCCCTGAAAGGCTATACCTACTGGGTATATTGTAAAATCCAATGGGGTACCAATTTAGAAAAAATATTTTTGGGGGGAGACACAAGCAAAAAAGGGTGAATGGGTGTAGTTGATTATTAAAAGCAATTACGAAAAGAAAGAAATTGTATCATATTGACTTCAGATTCTATTTTTTCACTGCTCTGTGAAGCTCTTAAACCAAATTTAGAAGATAATCGCCATTTCATTTCAAAAAACATCTTCATACTGTAGTTTTCCACCAATCATTAAAGACAGAGTACAATGATCATAATTAAGAAATATGCAGTTGACATTTTTATTTTCAAATGAATTCAACTCAATTGTATAAAATATTTCCAGTTAAAATTGAAGTTCTAGTAAATTGCTTTAAATTATTTTTATCCTTGAAAAAAATAGCATAAATTAATGGCTGGGGAGCTATATGTTGTGTTTTTCCAGATTTAATTTAGTTTACAAGCCATGTGCTTATATAATCCAACGATTCAGAAAGTGCACTTTGAAAAACTTCAGATAAAGGAATCGAAATTTGGTGTTAGCAGAATGTAAAATGTTTTTAACATTATAGGCTGCTAAATAACGTTGTTGCTAAGAAAAGATAAAAAAAATAGTAATATAGTTAACGGAATAAAAACATTGTAGATGTATTATTCGCCCCAGCCCCCCCTCCTCCCCCCTTAATCTCACCACCCATTTGTGTTGTACACATACATACAAAAAAATACCAATGTGTAAGGTTAGGGAAGGTTGAATTTATAGGAAGTGTACTCCAATTTATGAGGAAGGAAAGTGGAAAACCATTTAGGATAGGAACTATCGCCATTTTTTTATAGGTCATACCAAATCACCATGGCATAAAACATTACCCTCTCTGATTTTCTTAATTTTTGGCACACATTTAGTAGTCCATGAGAGTGGTTATTTCCTAAATTTACAGCTGTCTATTTCATTTGGTTTTGACTCTTTTGAAATTTCAATTCAGTTCAGTGATGGACTACTTAGAAGGTGACAGTTTTGATTGGAGCCTAAGATGAGCCTAACATATTTGTTATTGCTACTTTCTTGGTTCATTTAGATTGCACTTCAAATTTCATCGGAAAGTGGGTAAGTCAAAGATGAAATTATGCAGGCATTAAGCTGGAATTCAGACATTATCACGAAGGCGCAGGGCCGCTTTATCCATTAGGCCAACTAGGTACAGTGCCTGGGGCCTACCAACCTTTTAAGTCGTAATTTTTCTCAGCAGTCTCACTCGATACAATCACAGACAATAGTGTAACGGAGATAGACTATGTTGGTATGTGTAATCGCACTGCATTGTTTTATTGATAAATAAGGTTAAATTTAGAGGAATTGTACCCAAATTTGCGTGGAGGTAGATTGGAAAATCATTTTGGTAAAACCACCCTCACTACGCTCAACCGAGATTCGAACCTCTATCGCCTTCTTATCAGCAGTGTAATTTATCTATTAAACTGCTTAATTTTCTTAAAACATCACCAATAATGACTGACTAAGGTTTTTTCAGTTACACGCAAATAATATCTGAAAGTATCTGATATTATTTGCAAGGTTTTTTTTTAATTTCAAACGTCGACTTTTAATTGTGATGTAGTTTCTTTAGGTTCTTCGTCCACCGAAAAAACCAAACGCGACGCGATACATCACGGGCAACTGGTTACTATAAGTCGGCCCCATTTCTCGTCCCCACAAGAAACCCATTTCCTATCAGTCGTCTGATGGAGACCTGGTTAATGGCTACATGTACTTCAAAGTTCGTAAAAAGTCCCGGTAACAATTTTGGGTTCATCCGGATTTTAAAAAAATATAAAAAATGGGATTTTCTACCTCAATAACAAAGTTTACATCTTTAACATTTTCCTTTTGTCACCCAGAAGTGGAAAATTTGCAGAAAGGACGCAAAAGATCGAAGCCACCACATTTGGAAATAATAATAAAAAACTGCACAGTTATATGCTGCAACGACTAAGGCCCTTGATCCACCGAGGAGACCAAAACCAAGCGTTTATAATCACTCATGACCAAGCAACCGATCACCTAGGCGACTCTTGCATTTAGCTCCACTCATCCACCGAGGAGACTACGACTTATCGCTGGGCGATACATTGTAAGGAGACCAAACCTGTTAGTCGTTGCGACGTGGGGCTGTTTGCATTGTTTTATTTTCATTTGTGCAACCTTAGGTTTAGATATTTTCACGTTTTTTCCTGCAAGTTTTCACTGCTGGGCGACAAAATACTAAGGACAACGTCAACTAAAGAACAAACAGTTAATGTTAACTTTGTTCTTAAGGTATAACATCACGCCAATTCAATCACTTTTTTAAAAAAAATCTGAATGAACAAAAAATAATTGATTCCGGGCCTTTTTACTAGCGTCTACGAACATGTAACCAACAACCAGGTTCTCATCAGTTGATAACATTCTCATGACTGATATAAAATAGGTTTCTCGTGTGGACGAGAAGCGGAGCAACTTATAGTGACCAGTTGCCCGCGATGTATCGCGTCACGTTGGTTTTTTCGGTGACCAACATCTGCCTTTGAACAATCGGTCTCTAAAGTGGCTAAAAGTTATTGTAATTTTTAGTTTTCAGTTGCAGATGTAAGGAAATGCTCATTAAAATTTATGAAGTCGCCAATTTCTAACAAGTACCTACTAGGCGCACATAATCTATACCTTTATGGATTATTTCTGAAAGAATCGTTCTATTTCGTAATAAATGCTTGGTTATTTTAATTATTTAACCAAAAAAAATCTGTTCTGTCTTGATTTTTATATTTTAAATTTAGCGCATTTAATTTTGTAATGTGTGATTTATTTAAGTTTTGTCACCAACAATATGGCTGAAATTAGGATGGCAATTTTCCATTATTTATCGCTCTATTTATAATTGATATATCGAAAGCGATGGTGTATCGATATCAGTTGTTTTCTATATATTGAATGGCATTGCTCTGCGGGAACTTTACTGTAATGTTATTCTTCGCCATTTTTCACGTTTTAATTAGCTATATAAAATAACAGACAGGCGTTTTTTTTTATTAAAATAGAAATAAAACCGATCCAGTTAATATAAATATAAAACAAAAATTGTGACATTTATTTTTATTCACAATCCCTAAAAGATTAACCCGATGTATTCAATAAATTGATCGATATATTGGTTACTAAAATATCGATATTTTTTAAATATATCGATATATCGTCGACATACCCAGCCGTAAGCTTTCTGTCATTTTCAAAAGAGTAGGGGAATTTCGTTTTCTAGGTTTCCGAACATTGCTTTAGGTGTGTTTACCTGTTTTGTATATTTTGTTTGATGATAATTTTTTTTATCAGATATTATGATTGAGTCATTTATAAATGAGCTTGAAAAAAGTTAATGCATTATTATTAAATGTGGAGTTATACTGTATAGGAAGGTACATTATTTTGTATTTATTGTATTTATCCTACACTTATTGAACCCACTTATATCACATTATTATTATTACTATTATTATTAGCACCGCGTTCGGTACTTACGCTACCGTGTAATGGTAGGATGACTGTGAGATAAAATGGAGGACTTACAATTTAACGTGGGATCCGAACCACGGTGGGAGGCCTGGCATCCCCCACATTCACAAGTTGTGATTAATACACGTCTTGTCAGAGGTGAAGGAAGGGTTTGGCAATCAGATAAATCTGTGCCGGGACCGAGGAGCAACAATACTAACCTATAAACTAGCATAAATCTAGAACAAACACAACACCCAGCCCCCCGACCGTTATTTAATTTGTTAGTTCATTTGGCCGACGCTAAAGAATACGGATGATAGAAATGAGTGGGAATTGTGTGGGGGAAGAGACGGAAACTATTTAGGAGGGAAAAAAAACTCGATACACCCAACTGGTATTCCATCCCCGATATCTCGGTCTCACTGCATTCTAGTATGTTGTGAGTGTGACAACTTAGATCGTGTAACCACTGATGCAAGTATTTAAACGTAGGTCTTCACTAAGGTTTTGTTACCGGTAAGTCCGGGGTTTTTTTTAATTCACTGCGCGACAACACTTATCGTGGCAGCACGGAGAGTTACTTGGTCTGGATGAGCCCCGAGCGGTGAGGGGTTGTAATCTTGAAGGATTAGGTGGGAGTGAATAAGCAAGTGATGTTAAACACCATCATCATTATTATGAACTGTTTCCAACCTGTGGCCGGGTGCGTTTAGTCAAATAACTCAATCTTCCTCTATCCTTCCTTAATTTGCTTCAACTCTTCTCCTCTCACTTGCACACTTTTTGTTATCTGCTACTCCCATCTTTTTTTCTTGGTCTTCCTTGCTATAGCTTTACCTTATACAGTAGCCCTGTGGCTTCTTTGGTGCTGACGGCTTTGAAAAGTTACCAGACCAAATTATGTATCCCTACGCCGAACCAGATGATCTGCAAAAACATGTGTTTAGCAGCTGTCGCTTCTGACGGTCAAAATTTAGGTATATACCTAAATGTTGACTGTCAGAAGTCAGCACCAAAGAAGCCACGGGGCTACTGCATATACCTAAATGTTGACGGTCAGCTGTGAGCTGTCAGTCAGCACCAAAGAAGCCATGGGGCTACTGTATATACCTAAATGTTGACTGTCAGAAGTCAGCTGTGAGCTGTCAGTCAGCACCAAAGAAGCCACGGGGCTACTGTATATACCTAAATGTTGTCTGTCAAAAGTCAGCTGTGTGCTGTCAGTCAGCACCAAAGAAGCCATGGGGCTACTGTATATACCTAAATGTAGACTGTCAGAAGTCAGTTGTGAGCTGTCAGTCAGCACCAAAGAATCCACGGGACTACTGTATATACCTAAATGTTGACTGTGAGCTGTCAGTCAGCACCAAAGAAGCCACGGGGTTACTGTACTTTATCTCCATCATTCTTTCTGGTATTCTTTCATTTTCTCCATTTTTTTCTTACTTTAAATAATAGTGTAGAAATCCACAGCGATTGTTGTCGGGTCAAACTCTTACTATCTTATATATATATATATTGAATTGGCTGTGGTGGGGAGATCTGGGTTTAAATCACAGCTGGATATAATTAGGGTTATTTTTCATTAGATAAATTTTTCCACTACTCTTCCGCAAAAATTCAGCTATTTTCTCTGTATTTATTACTTTCTTACCTGCCCCGGTGGAGTATTCGGCTAACGCGCTGGTTTCATGTTGAGCTAGACTGCCGAGGAGGGGGAGATCGAGGTTCGAATCTCGGGTCGGGTGAACTGGGAGTGGTTTTTCTTAAATGGTTTTCCACTCTCCCTCCACACAAATGCAAGTTCACTTCCTCCACATTCAACCTTACCAATTTTCTAACCCATTAGTGTATTATTACTTTGTTCATCCCTAAGTTAACATCTTAGCCTAAATATTGTATTTGTTTAACCAAAATGTGTTATTAAGTTGCGGCAGGTGAAAAAAATTGTTTGTAATAAACTTTTTTTTTAGCTCGATACTAACGTGTGTTCTATTTTTGCAGTTAAACGTGCGTTGTTTTGATATACAATACCGAAACCTAAAATGGAGGACAGTTTGAAACCTAAAATGGAGGATGGTTTGAATAGTGAAGCGCAGATAATTTCTGAAACTTTTATAAAGCAAGAGATTGAGTCAGAACATGAGGTGGGCTAATATTTTGTTTTTAAGTTAAGAACAGGTGACTTTGGGTAAACTTCAGGATTGTTGTCAAAACTGATTTATTTATTTTTTTCCAAAAATAATAACTTTTTTACTGGTTTTTTTTTAATATAAGCTTAACAAAAATTTCTTCACTCAAATGTTTATTCCCAGTTAGTAAATAATACCACTACGACATTAATTTATCTCCCATCTGCCCTTACTGCTACTCTAACATAACAATGAAAACTATTTTTTTTTTAAGCTATACTTATAACTAATTATTGAGCTAGAGACCTTTAGCTGTAAAGTCTTGCCCTACATATTACTCACCTTTCAAAATAAAAATCAAATTTTTATCTGTAAGAGAAACATAATCCTCGGTTTTTTTCATCCAGTACTGTTTCCAGCCCGTGGTCTGGGCCAGTTTTTTTATTCACGCTATATATTTTCCGCTACCGGCGGTCTAGGCCTGTCGTAACTTAATGTCTTATAATATAGCTTAATGTCCGGCAGAAGGGAGCGCGAGTATTTTTACAGTTTTTATAGTATTACATTTTTTTGTCCAAAATAAATCAAATATTTCTCCAGTAGCAATGTATAGTTTAGTTTTCTGCACATGCTAATATCAACAGATGTTGAATATCTGTCAAGGGTGTCCTGGAATTTGGTCAAAACTTTTTTCTTTATTTAAAAAAAGTTCTGACCAAATTCCAGGACACCCTTGACAGATATTCAAGATCTGTTGATATTAGCATGTGCAGAAAACTAAACTATACGTTGCTACTGGAGATATATTGGATTTATTTTGAACAAAAAATAAATTAAATTTAATAAAAACTGTAAAAAATACTTGCAATCCCTTCTATTGCACCTTAAGACTAGGACAGACACAACATCCAGTTCCCCGGCTTTAATTTATCACTGTTAATGGGTAAACCCACATTTCGCCAGTGTTACATTTTCGGCCATGCTGAGAATCGAACCCGGAACCCTAAGCTCTGTAGGCAAACACTACCAACTGAGCTAATGTATCGGACTCGTTTGAAAATCAACGGCTTGGTTTTTTTTCATGTAATATGTGCCATTGGCATTTGTTGGACTGCGAATGCGATATATATCAATTTTTTTGTGACCCTCATAATCTGGGAGGAGGATTTCAATTAAAGACTCTATAGTAGATAAAATATTTACTTCAATGAAAGTGTGAAACTTTCCTTCAATTGAAGCTTTCATTATAAACAACATTTTTTTTTTTGTATATACTTTTTCGTTATTTGTGGGTCCTCTTGGGAATTTTTGGTCACTAAATATTTACGTGTCCTTTTTGTTTAGGGGATATCTGCTTGCGAAATCTCAACCTCCAATTCTTCTGGTGTTTGATTTTTTAATTTATTTTTTACTTAGTAGGCTTATTTTTTTTTAATGGGGGGGGGGGCTCCCTACGGAAATTTTTCCGGCCACCACGGATTTCTGTATCCTTTGGGGCAAGGGACTATCTGCCTGAAAGATTTCAGCTCTTTTGGTCTCCTGGATTTTTAAGATTTTTCAATTTTGATAATTTGAAGGGGGAGGGGGGGGAAGTTTGGTGACCCCCATAGTAATTTTGGGTCACAATGTTTTCCTGCACCTTTTAGTGTTTGGGGTTAATTTTCCTGCGAAATTTCAGATTAAGTATTTTGGCTTTCGAGATTTTTTCGCCTGTACAGGGAAACTGGTTATTATTTAGTCGAAACAATTTTTTTTTTTTTTTTCAGGCTGAGATGCATCCTCCAGAATTTGTAAACATGGCAATTAAAACTGAAATACCTGAAATCTGTGAGCCAGAATCTGTGAGTGGCTCACCTTCGTTCGAGGACAATCACGAGGTATCCCATACTAAACAAAAACAGGGTTGGCAAGATCCGGGGAAATTATTTAAAAAGTCACCGGAATTATCCAGAAATTTTCACAACTATTTGCTAATTATTTTAATTATTTTTTTAGCACCACATCTTACTAACAGTTTGGGTTATTATGCCTATGAGCTAATTAAACTAATGTGTTAAAGGATTAAGAAGGCTGAATTTAGATAATATGTACCTGCATTTGCATGGAAAAAAAATAGTGGAAAACGATTTCGGTAAAAAAATCGACCTCTGTACACCCGACCTGGATTGAACCCCGATCTCCCCATCGTCTGTATCCCAATATATTGTGAGAGTAACGCCTTAGACCACGCAGCCACCGAAACGGGTCGGCAATCAATTTACTCAATAATTTTTTTCGAACAAAAATAAAACTTTTTTTTTACCATATTTATGTATTTTTTATTATTCATCTTTCCTACATAATAACTAAAACTAGTTTGTAAAAACCGATTCGTTAATTTTATTTCACCTCTCCTCGTTATTTTGAACTTAAAATTCCTTTATGACTCAAAATTAAAACATTAATCTTATTTAATCAATGGTCACGCGTTCTTAGGCGCCATTCACACAATGCCTTGGGATTTCTAGGGACACGGTTGAAGTTCGAATCCTGGCCTTGTGTACTGAAGGAGGGTTTTCCCCAGCCTCTCTTTGAGCAAATGCAGGTACATTTCTTATATATAATGTCTTCCTCATCTTTACTCCATTAGTGTAAATATGTGAATAGAAAGACTCGCTTCGGTGGCCGCATGGTTTAAGGCGCTACTCTCGCAATAGATTATACTATCGATGATGGGGAGATCAGAGTTTGATACCGGTTGGGTGCATTTAAGATTTTTTTTCCCCTCTCCTTTCACAAAAAATGTGGGTACACTTCCTATAAATTTTATCTTCATAATGCTTAATACATTAGTGTAATTAGTATTTAGACATATAACCTGAATGGGTAGTAAGACGTGCCAAAAAATAAAAAATAAAATATCCGCACCAAAACTTAAGTTAATTTACATTCGAGAAAGTTTAATGTTTAAAAAATATATAATTCTATTACATGTCTCACTACATTCTTCTTTTATATTTTCACGTATCTATTTAATTATTTCTAATTCCAGGTTTGTTACGAGAAAACCTATCTCGTCAACGACCCTATTAAGAAAGAAGGGTCTGATCACGACTCTAACGACATGATAACGGGTCTGCCATCTTGTAGTTTGCCTCCCGTCTTTGAAGACATCAAGGTACTGTGGTGGTTCTTGGTTAGAATAATATCTTGTAGTTACCGTGTGAGAATGTCTTTACAACTGCGTCTTTCTAGGTGGCGGGAATAAAATAACCATTGGTTTGGTATAAGGGTTGGATGACAAGGGTGGAATCACGGGGGTTGGATGACAAGGGTGGAATCACAGGGGTTGGGTGACAAGGGTGGAATCACGGAGGTTGGATGACAAGGGTGGAATCACAGGGGTTGGATGACAAGGGTGGAATCACAGGGGTTGGATGACAAGGGTGGAATCACGGGGGTTGGATGACAAGGGTAGAATCACGGGGGTTGGATGACAAGGGTGGAATCACGGGGGTTGGATGACAAGGGTGGAATCACGGGGGTTGGATGACAAGGGTGGAATCACGGGGGTTGGGTGACAAGGGTGGAATCACAGGGGTTGGGTGACAAGGGTGGAATCACAGGGGTTGGATTATAAGAAAATAAATGGTAAAATAGTCAGAATTTCGGAAAATGTGGCTATATCAGAATCTAGTTAAGTCGATAATTATTTTCTGAATTATGAAGGCACACAACCTGACAACCCACCTGAGTGGCGTAGTCAACTAACATGCTAGTCGTGTTGAGCTAGACTTCCGAGGATGGGGAGATATAGGTTCGAATCTCGATCGGCTGAACTGGGAGTGGTTTTTTTTTTTCTAAATTATTTTCCACTCTTCCTTCATACAAATGCAGATTCACTTCCTCTAAATTCTACTTTCCCAATTTCTAACCCATTAGCGTTATTGGTACTAGAGCGTGTAACTTGAATGGGTAGTAAGACAGGGTGTCTACTGGGCTACGAAAGTCACGAAAAAATCACTAATTGGAGAAAAAGGTCACAAAAGTCCGGATAAGGTCACGAATTTTTTAATATTTTGGTCATAAAGTCACGAAAATAATTTGCTTGAATTTCCCGCGCATCGTAACAACGCGGATGCTTCAAAGATAGCGCCATCCACTCATTACATGTGATGGCACGCGCCAGTAGGAAGTTGCCTGGTTTGTTTTGTTTGTGATTCCAACGACAAGGTTAACGTTCGCCATCTTGTATTAAATATTAATGTGGCGTGCTACTTGTCTCGTGGAGTGTGTGAGTGCATTATGCCGTGTGTGTGTCTACAAATAATGGTTTTCGAGCGAATGAATTGGAATTCAGATTTTGTAGATGATACGGGAAAATACCAGGACATTTTCTACAGAAACCGGGCGTTTCATCTGTGTTGTGGATCTGGATCAAGATGTTGGCGGCAATTATCAATTTTTTACGCTTTCAGTGGTCCGACTGCAATTTGAAGGCGGTGTAAAATGTAGATTATAATTTCAAATTAACGTTGGCAGCAAATAGCAATAGTTTTCACAGTGAAATATGGCGTATTTTTTATAAAATATAAAATAATATTATTAGTGTTAATATTTAATCCTTGACGTAATTCATTTAATTTTAAAGATCATTCATTCAAAACAGTTGAAATTTACCTATTTTTTAATTGTGTGTTGCGAAAAAAATCCATAATTTTTTGGGGGGGCATTCAAAGATTTTATATGTGAAATTTAGGCTAATCTGTTAAAAGATGCCTGGTAAATGTTCGTTCAAAGAGTTTTGGCTGACTGTTGAAGAAAATAAATACTCAAAGTGGTTGCGCCATGTTGAAGATGACCAGTATAAGGCTTATTGTACATTTTATAAATCGAAATTCGATATAAGCCACAGTGGGTTGAATGGAGTGAAAATTCATCGAAAAGGTAAGAAGCATTTGGAACTAATCTCTGCCCTACTCCAAGATGTTTTTTATTATAATATCTAGGCCCGATGTACAATTTAATCTCCGACCGTTCACCGAAGGAATTTTTTTGCACCGCGTCTCACTGACCGTTTGGGCTATTCGCCCCCCCGAAGGTAATTTTGTGGTCAAAAAAGTCACTAAATAGTCACGAATTTTTGTTCCTCTAACTGAGTAGACACCATACCTTGTAAGACGTGCTAAAAGAAAAATCTGACAAAATATCTAACATCTAATAATAATAATAATAATAATAATAATAATAATAATAATAATAATAATAATATATAGCACCCCGTCTAACTACCCGTTCGGGTTATACGCTTTAAGTACTAATTACTCTAATGGATTAGGAATTGGGAAGGTTAAATTAGAGAGGAAGTGAACCCGCATTTGCGTGGAGGGAGAGTGGAAAACCATTTAGGAAAAAAAACCTCAAGTTCACCCGACTGAGATTCGAACCTCGATCTCCCCATTATTGGCAGTTCAGACTATTGTGAGAATGACACCTTTGACTCTTTGACCACTGTAGTGGATATGACTTGATGAAAATATTCATATCATGTGTAAGATTATATATTTTTCAAACTAAACATATTATTATTATTATTATCATCAGCACCGCGTCTTACTACCCGTTCGGGTTATACGCACTTACGCTAATGTGTAATGGTAGGGTGATTGTGAGATGAAATGGAGGACCTACAGTTTAACGTGGGATCCGAACCACGGTGGAGGCCTGGCATTCCCCACATTCACATGATGTCTTGTCAGAGGTGAAGGAAGGGTTTGGTAATCAGATAAATCTGTGTCGGGACCGAGGATTGAACCCCGGCCGCCAGCATAGAAGTCTTATACCTTACTCCCCTAGACAGCCAGGTCACCTACAACTCTTAAGTTAAACGGTATAGTACTATGGATGGAAAAAAAAAACTACGGCTGAATTTGTCATTCTTAAATTTTAAAATAATTGGCCTTTGTTCATAATAACGAGATCAGACATAAATTTTATTTTCTCTTTTATCAATCGATGGCCTTTGGTCGATGGAAATAAAATTTGGGAATATCAAGAAAAAAATAAATTATATTAGTGCGGTGTCGGTTTTACCCTGGCAGTTCCATGAATTTTTTTTTATATCGCTATTTATCATTAAAACCAAAATGAATGACCATTATTCTCATACAAAAAATAAAATATTAAATGTCGTAAAAATTTTATATTTTGTTTGTTTATTTGGGGTATTTAACGTGTACTTTCTGAACCGACCAATCATATCAGCACATGATAATTTCTACGAGCGAGAGTGAAAAGAGCCTACAAATTTTGCCAGTCAAGGTATCTTCCCATGCCTTACGAGGTCCCCTTTACACGTCAAAAATCGACGGCTTTATTTCCCCATCCGAAGGAAGTTGTGCTACGGATTTTCATCACTCGCGGGAATTCCGTCGGCCCTGGTTGAGTTTGAACCAAAGATCATCGGGTCCTGAGGCGAGATCTTTATCCCCAAAGACGACTGATATCAACACTTTAATTTATTGTGCATAAAACACATTATAAAATGCTAAAGTGAACTTTCAAATATTTTGACATTTAATTTAATGTATTTGTATAAGTTTATATAAAAACATGTATTGGGATATTTCAGCACTTTATATACATATATATGTTAAGTAGTTGGTGACCATGCAGTAGGGGTAAGGTGTCGGACTTCCCTGCTAGGGGTCCGGGGTTCAATCCTCGGTACGGCACAGATTTATCTGTTTACCAAACCCTTCCTTCACCTCTGACAAGACGTGTATTAATCACAACTTGTGAATGTGAGGAATGCCAGGCCTCCACCGNGGTCCCGGCACAGATTTATCTGATTACCAAACCCTTCCTTCACCTCTGACAAGACAACTTGTGAATGTGGGGAATGCCAGGCCTCCACCGTGGTTCGGATCCCACGTTAAACTGTAGGTCCTCCATTTCATCTCACAATCACCCTACCATTACACATTAGCGTAAGTGCGTATAACCCGAACGGGTAGTAAGACGCGGTGATAATAATAATAATAATAATAATAATAATAACAACAACATAAGAGTTTATCCTTTTTTTACTATTTTTATCCGTAAAAAAGCATTTTATTTACCAACTTATAATTACGGAAACAACCCCGCTTCGGTGGCTGCATCGTTTCGCAACAGACTATACTGTTGATGACGAGGATAACAGGATTCGACCCCGGCTGGCTGTATTTAGGGTGGTTTTACCTAAATGGTTTTCCACTCTCCCTCTGCACAAATGTGGGTACACTTCCTCTGAATTCACATTTCCTAGTCCCTAACACATTAGAGTAGTTAGTATATACAGGTAAAACACACACTCCTAAAAAATAATAAATTAACTACAACTTTTTACTTAGCGAAATCCAATTGTTATATTTTACTAATATTTGAGTCTCTATTTAATGTATCGTGAAATTATAATATCGAAATAAATTAAAAATATCCACACCCAATTTCATATATATATATATATATATATATATATATATATNATAATATATAAAAAAAATAAAAAAATACACACACAATTTCATATATATATATATATATATATATATATATATTTTAATAAGCTTTACTTTAGTTATTTATTTTGCATTACAGATGGATGTGGAGGAGACAAAAATTCCACACACCTCCGAAGACTCTAATATACCTGTTCAGAAAACGAATAGTTCCGACACTATCCCGATATATCTTCTTCTCCTTAAACGAAAGAATAATCTACCGAAACGATACGAAGCCCCTCTTGTTCACAAATACTGTCGAAATGACGGCCGACGTCCGGAACTTGAAAACGCCCCAGAAAAATCCGGTTCGGAAAGTGCTCCTTACAATAAGCACGAGAGCACTCGCAAATGTAAGACGGAAGGCTGCCGCAAATTTGCTAAGAACGGCGGCCATTGCATATCTCACGGAGGGAACTCCAAGACTTGCGAGGTGGAAGGATGTATGAAGTATCCTCTGAAAGGCGGACGGTGCAAGACGCACGGCGGCGACTATAATCATCTGAAGTGCAGAACGGAAGGCTGCTCCAAGTACGCTATGAAAGGCGGCCATTGTAAACCCCACGGAGGATGCTCGAAAGAGTGTAAGGTCGAAGGATGTATGAAGTATCCTCTGAAAAGCGGTCTTTGCAAGGCGCACGGCGGTAAGGTTCACGACTGTTTGAAATGTAAGACTGAAGGCTGCGATAAGCTCACCCAGAGAGGCGGTTACTGCGTAGCGCACGGAGGGAGTTCGAAGAAATGTGGCACGGAAGGGTGCACCAGGATTGCCAGAAAAGGCGGGCATTGCAACATGCATGGGGGTACTCGTATTAGATACATGTGCAAAACTGAAGGCTGCCATAAGCTGGCCCAGAAAGGCGGGCATTGTATATCGCACGGAGGGATACCGAAAACGTGCAAAGTAGAAGGGTGCGATAACCATCCGCTGAAAGGTGGGGTGTGCAGGACGCATGGAGGCACTTTCTACGGCCGTTCAAAGTGTAGAGCGGAAGGGTGCTCCAAGCACGCTCTCGTCGGCGGTTATTGCAAGCCACATGGCGGGAGATCGCACAAGTGCAAGACGGAAGGCTGCGACAAGTACCCTTTGAAAGGTGGGAACTGCAGGACGCACGGAGGCACCACCTTCGATTGTTTGAAATGCAAGACGGAAGGATGCGACAAGTTTTCCTATAAAGGCGGCCATTGTATACTACACGGGGGGAGACCGAAAAAATGTAAAACGGAAAGCTGTACCAGGAGGTCTCTTAAAGGCGGACATTGTAGGCTGCACGGAGGTGATTATAATAATTTACAGTGTAAAGCGGCGGAAGGCTGCTTGAAGCGTGCTCGGAAAGGGGGCCTTTGTATCTCACACGGAGGTGTCTCGAGGAAATGTAAGATGGAAGGGTGTGATAAGTATCCTCTGAAAGGGGGATATTGTAAGCTGCATGGAGGGACTACTTATGATTGTTTTATATGCAAGGTGGAAGGCTGTTCAAAGCGCGCTAAGAAAGGGGGATATTGTAAGCTGCATGGAGGGACTACTTATGATTGTTTTATATGCAAGGTGGAAGGCTGTTCAAAGCGCGCTAAGAAAGGGGGATATTGTATAACACACACAGGAAGATGAACAGGAAGAAGAAAACAAATTCCAAACACAGAAGGTTGAAAAATGAATGCTCTAAACTAAAAGATATTAATTAAAAACTGGTGCTCCTTTCGGATGTAAATATGAAATAAGAGATTTGTGAGTACTTGAAAATTTGAGTTTAAGGTGAATTTTAGCAGCTGCTCGAACTCAACAATTTTTTTTAACTAAAAAAAATTCCAGTACTCGGAATTTTTAATATTTCTCTGAAAATTTATTGGTTTAATTAATTTAATGCATTCTTAAAATATAATTTCACAGCAAATAGAGTCCCTCAATATTTCCTTTTAACTAATTTTTTAAAAAATGTACAGTTATATTAAATCAATTTTAAAAAATTGTATTTGTGTGATTATAAATATTTTCTCAAAAAAAAATTATGTTAGTATTTATTACAAAAATTACATTTTGAAATATTTCCAGTACAAATATTGCTCTATACTACTCTAACTAAAAAAAAACCACTCGTTTTCAGTAAAACTCTGAAAAATACCTACCTGCACACTTTTCCAAAAAAAACAGAGGCTTACCTTAAGATTAGCACCAGCTTTTTGATTCAAATTCTTAAATTTTAACCTCGATTCTTTCTGGATTAAGCTTATAATGTAAACTTAAAAACAATTTTTAATTAGTTAGACTTTTGACACATTTTTCTTTACAAATTACAGGGATGATTTAAATTTTGGTTTTAAAACTTTAAAATAAACTTCACCTACATTTTTATTATTTATGATGTGACAGTAAATTTCAAATCAATTGTAATATATTTCTTAACACAGGGTTGGTACCTGTTAATTCTGATTACCAAACCCTTCCTTCACCTCTGACAAGACATCTTGTGAATGTGGGGAATGCCAGGTCTCCACCGTGGTTCGGATCCCACGTTAAACTGTAGGTCCTCCATTTCATCTCACAATCACCCTACCATTACACATTAGCGTAAGTGCGTATAACCCGAACGGGTAGTAAGACGCAGTGCTAAATAAATAAAATAAAAAATATTATATTTGATAACTACATTTATAGCTGCAGCGTAAAGCACTCTCGAGTCAAAGGTGACTGCGTTATCTAATAACTCGTGATCTTAGTTGATCACTCATATGTAGCTGACGACTCCCACATGTCCATCACAGGCTCTGCCTTAAAATTTGAGTGTTAGAATGACCCTGGGCATGGGATGATTCTTGGATAGCTCAGTGGTTAAGAGGATTGTCGTACTAAGCCAAAGGTCCCGGGTTTGATTCTCGTGTACAGGTGTCATTTTTCCAATTCATCGAATACTTCTATAAATTGGTAGCATTGAAGCCTTATAATGCCTACCGACCAATCTTTTGGCCACGAAATTCTTAGTTGTTGTTTTTTTAATTTGTTTTCAAAACAATCTTATATGTGGCCATAATATGAACTTTTGTTGAATTATCTATATGCTAAACCACCTAGAAACATCTTGTTAGAACTTTCAAAAAGGAAATTCTTCTTTTTATCATCAAAATTATGGCGAGTATAGTCATTTACCAGAAGTAGCGACTCAGTATAAAAAAAACTGAGATTAACGGCCCAAGTGTTTCGTTGTGCTTACCACATGAACCCCTTATCCACAAATGCTGGCACTATCTTCACAAACATACTGTGTCCGCTTGGTCTGATATCGTTTTCCTACGAGCTGATGCCATGGAGTGTTTTTTATATAATTATTAGCCAAAATCCACACAAATATTATTAAAATTGCCTTACATTCCCTAATACAGACTACCTCTTAACAACTGAGAGAAAAATGGTTAGATAATGGACACACGATTATCAGAATCTAATGCTCACAAAGACTTAAATTAATCAATAAACTAATTTGAATTGTTTCAATATATCAAAAAAGTATCTAATCAATCTTTGAATTAAAAATAACACCAGTTTTTTTAACATTAGCTTGGAGAGAGAGATTAAAAAAATAACAATTAAAAATAGCATATTTTAAAAACGCCGCTTATGCATCTGTTTGGCATTAGAATATTTTCCCTCTTTAAATCGGCAATCCAATTTATTAAAAGCCTGATGCCTTAAACTGCACAGCCTTAGGTGTAGGCTTTAGACCTATTAAATCGCAAAGAGGTACTCAGAATAATGCCCATTAAGGTGGCTGCCTCGGTTAGCGAGAAAGTTTCAATTGCTCTCAGGTCACGCTCCTTGAAATAAAATTGATTTTGCCATTTACTGGAACTATTTCTCTATTCTGTACGGACTTATACTCCATTTAGTCCTTCACATAACACCACCCTTCGTAATGTCAATAAGAAAGAGGGGAAAGAAAACTACGAAACTTCTTATCTCAAGGTAAAGAGGAAAGCTCGCTGATAGTTCTCAAATATCAAACAATGACTGTATTTGTTAGAGGAAACTTCTTATCTCGAGGTAAAGAGGAAAGCTCGCTGCTAGTT
>CABFOW010002602.1:55530-96953 GCA_902141385.1 Timema californicum | reverse complement strand
TTAGGAAGTCATGAAGCATCGACATTTATCAAAATCTAAAGTTAGATTTTTGAGGATCACAATACTTTCTCTCTACAAGGGGCGGAGAAAGTAAAAACTCCAAGGAGCTTCTAGGGGCATCCATTTTTTTAAAAGTTAAAGACTACTTTAAATTAATTTGAAAATGTTGTGTTAGTTTTCCAACAATGTTTATAACTATGAACTTGTAAATCTCAGGAACTGAAGTATACTATACCACACTGGATATATCCTGATAGCAAATATATCTATTTTCATGGATTCATAGTCAAGTAATGTGGTCTACAGCCGTCACTTATAAGAAATATTTTCAATCCCTATAAGATAATTAAAACAAAATAGTAATATGTTTCCAATGTCAGCAAAAAAATATGTTTATGTGTTTTCTAAAGGGTGAAATGTCCATTCATAAGAGAAAAAATAGAGGTTTAAATTGAATCCACAGAATGGCTATAAATAGGTGTTGTTTGTATGGTAACTTTATGTGCCGTTAAATATTACTATAGTAGGTGTATTTATAGTTGAAATCTAATTAGTCACAGTACTACCAATTAATTTAATTAATTATTTAAAAGAAACTAATTATAGTTGGCATTAAAGACAAGACACTCAATTAAAAACATGGTCCTTTGTTAATTTTGTACAGTGTTTTACTAATGATAATAAAATACATGTTTAATGCTGTCTTAAATTAAAGGTCCTGGAATCAATTACCCACATGGCTGAAAATTTTATAATTGGTGATTTTAGGGCATTCTTTTTCAGATTGAAGAATTAAGGTCATTCGATAATAAGACTGTAGTGCACAATTTTAACACGTGTATAAATTATAAGCTATAAATAATGATTCAATGAGTTCATGAGTTATGATGGGTCAAACTTTATATTTTATTCTTTTTGAGTACATATCATTATTAAGGTTAAACATCTAATAATGCTGAAATAATAACTAATGAAAATATAAATATTTCATTGTGTACACCTCATATGAATGTCTAGTTATACTAAATTTCAGCCTCATATATTAGATATTTTACCTTAACATTGATATGCAAAAAGTATAAAATAGCAAGTTTAATCCCTTATAGCTCATGTGAACTGTAATGATATGAAATCATTAAATCACTATTTATAGCTTATAATTATACATTTGTTAAAATTGTGCAGCAAAATTTGTAATGTCGAATGACCGTAACAGCCGAGAGACTGGGTGTTGTGTCTATTCTAAAGTTAAGTTAGTTTGTAGGTCATGTGATGATAATCAGTCGTTTCAGAAATTGCACGTTAAATACCCCAGACGAATACGTTGCAATAATAACAACAACAAAATGTAGTAATTCGTTTGTTATTAACAAGAAAAGGCACAAATTCAAATTCGAAACAAATGCCATGTGGTAAACGGCGACATAAAAGCAGGGGGAAGCGTGACTGGGAATACCGGGCGACGGTGACTCGTTTGGCCGATATTACGAATTGACAATCGCCCGCTAATGAATCACATTTTCATGAAACATTGGTCTCTTTAACATAATAGTTATTTTGTATAACAAAACTATCGACAATAAAACTATATTTACAATAACAATTTAAGGTGATAACCTTTAACTACTAACAAAGCATTCTTTATTAGTTTCGATTTCAAATAAAACTAAGTCTACCTACTGAAATAAATAAAGGACACTTTGCATATAGGTCAATCTTGATTTTAGGTTTAAGAAAATAGTTAAGACAATTTGAAAAATTATTCCACAGTTATTGTGTCAGTTATATTTCCTAACAAATAGTTTATAAATGATAGGATTGAAAATGCCAAGAATGCTCAATTTCACTACGCTTTATCTACATCGTCTAGCGCGCGCCCCACCGAGTTCTAACAAACATTAGTTATGGAGGAGAATTACTTGTCAAAATTGTAGACAATGTATATGTTGCTGATAAACACAGACATATAGTCATTCCTTTTTCGTTCGAAAAAACACGCGTAAATGTTAAGTTTTTTGGTTTAAAAAGCGCGATTAGTTTACAAACTCAGCAAAATGGCTGCTTCAACACGCCTTCAAACAAGGCTTCTATAAAAGATCAAAACAGTAAAAGTATATTTTGGCTAATATGAGGGAGAACAAATTAATTTATATACCAATCACTACAGAAAAATATATAGATTCATATAAAACTACTTATAGCTTGAGATAGTTTGATAGGTGAGTATTTGAAGAGGCAACAGCTCACTAATTTCATGCATATAATAGGTTCCATTCTGAAAACAAGCCTGTTGATTTAAATAAATATCTACTTACTTTTTCGTCGAATTCAGTAAAACTCCTTGATATAATTTTGTTTCAAAAGCATAGGTTACAACTATAATGTCTTGAAGCACTTCTTCAACGTTTACTAATATTTTAGAATTTTTTAAAATGTTCGGTTGTGTACAATTTCCCGTGTCCGCCATATTGTTTGGGAGAATTATTGGCCAGCTGTCTAGTTCCTTTCCGAACGGACCAAGTCGAGGAAACTTTTGCTTGCGTCCTCCATCGAAATCCATCACAGTGAGCATGCGCACAACGTTACGTAGCCGTGAAATGATGCTTCTCCGTCTTACAATTTGTCTGTTTAATCCAAAATTTTATTTAAAGAATATAAATTATATCTTCGAGTTGTCATTGTGTTATTTGTGTTACAAATAATAACACTATGCATCAATTTAATTTAATTTATTAAGCTCATAAGCTGAAAAATCGATGAAAACTATATGTGGTAAGTTAGCGCCTTCTCTTTTTAGTTTAAGGGTGCTCAGTTCTAGTAAAAATAGACCTATAAAATAATTATTAACTTTTAAACTAATAATTATTAGTGTAATTATTGTGATATTAGGCTTTGAGATTAGCAAATCATATTCTTTTCCGCGATATTTTAAATGTTTTTTTTAAAATTGAGGATTACCACTTTCGACATTGCATGTGCGGGCACACAAGATTAGAAAAATTCCAAGGGTTGACCACCACACTTAGGTCTATCACTTTGAGCCGGAAAGTCTGGGTTTTAATCTGACCAAGTATGTAGAGGGACTTCCCAATCTTTCTTCAGTGGAATTAAGTGTGACCCGCCTCGGTGGCGTAGTTGGCTAACGCGCTTGTGTTGAGCTCGACTGCTGAGGACGGGGAGATCGAGGTTCGAATCTCGGTCGTGTGAACTGGGGATGGTTTCTCCTAAATGGTTTTCCACTCGCCCTCCACGCAAATGCGGGTTCACTTCCTCTAATTCAACCTCCCCAATTCCTAATCCATCAGAGTAATTAGTACTTAAGGCGTATAACCCGAACGGGTAGTAAGACGCGGTGCTAAAATATTATCTTAATTAAATGTGTTTGGGCCCTTTTTTTAGTAGTTTTTTCCCCTAGGGTTTGGTTCAAATAATTTCCAAGCAAGGACCACTCCGAACTTCAAATCGTTTTAAAAACATACGATTATCAAAATTGCTGGCGGAAAATTATTTCAAATATATTCTTGCAGCATTTAATTTTCAATAAAGAAAATTCAGATGGGGATCCCTCTAGTCTAATTAGCTTCTAAGGGCGTCCAATTTTCAAAACAATAGTTCCAGGTGAGGACCACTCCAAGTATCTTCCAAGGGCATCCAAATTTCAAAATAATTTCAGGTGAAGACTACTCAAATTAGCCTTTTATTTATAAAGGCATTCACTTTTTTAAAAATGCTGGGCTGGACCACTTCAAATGGCTTCTAGGGGCAAACAAACTTTAGAAATTATCTGGGGGACGACTACTTAAAATAGATTATATGTACATCCAAATCTCAAAACAAATTCTGGGGGCCCACTTTAAATGGCATCTAAAGGAGTTAAATTTTCAAAACTATTTGAGGATCACTTTAAATAGCTTCTAGTTAGGCCTCTTGGGGGATCAAAATTTTGCAAATCTCCTGGTGGAGGACTACTCCAAATAGCTTTAAAGGAAATTAAATTTTCAAATATTTGTTGATAAAGTGCCCTCAGCTACCTCCTAGGCTTGCAAAGCCAACCCCCCTCCCCCTCGCCAAAAAAATTATGTTGCTAGTTGGCCCGTCCCCCCGCCGCGCCGCCCCTGGTAACAATAACATAGTTATATTCGAATAAATAGTAAAATGATATTTGGACACGGGAATTTTAAAATCAGTACAAGTTGAAAATACAAACGTACATTTAGACGCGTGATACTAGAGGAACTAAAAGGAGTAAATACATACGGTACGTAATGCTATACACTATTTTGTCAAACAGAACAAATACACCTAATTTTCTCTTTGATAAGACGTTACATACAACGGCTGCACCAAAGTGAACAAGTTACAAGAATAATAGCCATATCAAAATCGTTTCAATCAATCGGGATTAATTTCCATAAAAATGTGACCGAAAAATCACTTCAAGCTTAAAATAGAAACTAAACTTGTGTGAGGTGCAATTATTTTTACAAATTAATCAATATTTTAATGAGACTAATATTAAGTGAATTGTTTGATTAATTTTTTTCAGTTGGTGATACGTTTAGACGGTTAATTATTTGTTTGTTCACTGATAAAAACGTTTTCTTTTATAGATCACTCCTAAGTGTCTTTGACTGTCCACTGAACTGATTATCTCTGGAATGATACATTGATCCATCAATATTGGCTGGGGAAACATTTAACTTTAGCAGAAGGTTATGTCAAAGCTGACATGTTTGTGGATCGACTAATTTGCATGATTAATTTCACGTTACCAAACAGTAATAATTTTGCTTTGGAATATAGTTTATGTTGACTCAGCTTTGATTTATGGTTGTCTATTGGATTTTTTTAAACATAACTTATGTCAAACGCTTAGGGTGCAAATAGATTGGCAAGTAATCTCGTGTGAGATGCTGTCAGACAGCACTGTCACATACGTAAACAGCTCTGCGAGTAGATTTCTGATGACTCGCACAAGTTGTTCTACGAGACCCACGCTTACCTGTCTAAACACCCCTAGCCACTTTCGCAAGCTCGCTCTAACGGAATATCTAAACCATTTCGATATTTTCTGCGTGACGTGCGTGAGTTAATTGTCCCTCTCGACGATGTCCACCTTCAAAAGGGGGAGTTATAGTAAAATGAAATTGCTAATTGCTTTTTATGAGGAAAATGAAGTTTTGTGCGAAGTTTACAATACAGAGACAGGTTTAAAAAAAAACTAAGATGCCTTACAGTTTATAAGTCATAGCATACAAGTTTCCCACCAACCCAGTGGAAATATCTAGAAAGCTGCGCAATATATGCAGTCAATTTAATCAAGAATTGAGGAAAAATAAGTTGAAAAAAGTTTTACTGGATCCACTCCTTAATCCAGAATTGTCTCTTTTTCCGTTTATTTATNCTGGATCCACTCCTTAATCCAGAATTGTCTCTTTTTCCGTTTATTTATACTAATAGAATATCGTGTTGAGCTAGATCACCGAGGACGGGGAGATCGAGGTTAGAATCTCGGTCGGGTGAACTGGGGAGGTTTTTCCTAAATGGTTTTCCATTCTCCCTCCACGCAAATGTGGATTCACTTCTTCTAAATTCAACCTTCCCAATTCGTAATCCATTAGTGTAATTAGTACTTAAGCGTTATAACCCGAACGGGTAGTAAGACGCGGTGCTAAATAATAATAAAAAACTTAATAGAATAGCTTTGGTTTAGGATTAGTATTGCTGCAGCATATTCGACACGTCTGACGGGAGGCATTATTCCAAAATGACCGAAACGAACCTTGCGCGAGCAATTCTCCTCACATGTGTAAACACTAAACAGCTTTGTGGAACTCTCGCAAGTCACTCGCTAACAAACTCGACAGATCTCGCAGCAATTTGTTGCTGCTAGTGTAAACAGACCTTAACAATTCACTTATATTGCCAGTGTAAATAATTAGTGTTTCTAAGGGTGGTTGTGTAAAATAGCCCAGCATTGTTGTTTTATTTTAAAATCTATTTGTCAATGCGTAAGTAAGTACTATTCTTTATATTCTCTATTACTCTTATATGGCAATTAATAAGTTCAACTTGAATAGATGTCTACGTTTTAGAAAAACTTTTTTTTTAGTACCATGTCTAACTACCCGTTCGGATTGTACGCTTATGTACTAATTACGCTAACGGTTTAGGAATTATGAAGGCTATTTTCAGATGAAGTGTTCTCGCATTTGCGTGGAGGAAGAGTGTAAAACCATTTTGGAAAAACCACCCTCAGTACACCCGACCTAGATTCGAACCTTGATCTCCCCGTCATCGGCAATCTAGTCTACTCATAGAGTAGCACGTTACAACACTCGGCCACCGAAGCGGGTTGTTATTTCTTTTTTATACATACAAACACACTATATAAAATATGTATTTCAATAAATGCTGGCAATTTTTTGTATTTGTTAGACAATAACATTATTATAGCGGACATGCGTTGATTTAATTACACATAGCTCAAACGTTTTATAGTAACTACCTTTCCTTGAAAATATTCTGACCAATGAAGAGAAGACGAACTAGATTACCAATCATTTGGCTTTTGCCAAGTCAACTAATCAGTGTTAGAAATAATGGTGCAAGGTGTTATTACAAAATACATTTAACTCTAAATGACTGACAGGCAATTGAATCGATTTAACAAGAATGTCGTAATACTTAGTTGTATTTTCACAACACTGATCTAGAATCAAAATAAAGAAATCAAATAGAAGTTAACCATTGCAACTGTATTTTTCTTAGCCCATTACCGAAGCTTGATTAGGTTGTGTGTGTGTGTTTTTAATTTCTTAAAGTCCATTTATTTCTACGGCTGTTAGCAGCGCTGCTTCGCGACACATTGTCTAATAAAATGTTAAATAAATGGTCGTGTTTACGCGAGGGTGTGAGGCTGAACTAGCAGCGCGGCAGTCGCGCACAATCGCCCGTCCTCGCGATTCCTAGCAGCGCGGCTACTGTGTACAGTAGCCCCAAGGCTTCTTTGGTGCTGACTGACTGCTCACAGCTAACTTCTGACAGCTGCTAAACACATGTTTTTGCAGATCATTTGGTTCGGCGTATGGATACATAATTTGGTCTTGTAACTTTTTAAAGCTGTCAGTCAGCACCAAAGAAGCCATGGGGCTACTGTACATGTGCTGTCCGAGTGGTATTTTATATTAGTACAGTATCCCCATGACTTCTTTGGTGCTGATTGACAGTTGATAGCTGACTTCTGACGGCTTTGAAAAGTTACCAGACCAAATTATGTATTCCTACGCCGAACCATATTATCTGCAAAATCATGTGTTTAGCAGATGTCACTTTTGACAGCCAAAATGTATGTATATACCTAAATGTTGACTGTCAGAAGTCAGCTGTGAGCTGTCAGTCAGCACCAAAGAAGTTGCAGGGCTACTGTACATTTTCTTAGCTGTGGTCCTTCCAAATCCTCCCTCTCCCCTGAAATCGCATTTTGGCCACAGGCTTGATTAAATGCTTCCCCGAAAGTAAGTGTCTGAGTACGCCACTGCCAAATATAGAATGTACATGAATATACTCACGGACATCAAGCTCATCTAACCTGGTTTGCCACCGGTGACAGGGAGGTTGGGGTTTGAATGCCGAATGGGTGCGCTTATTTCTTAGTTTGGTTTCCATCTCTTAGCTCAACACAAATGTGGGTACATTTAATTTAAATTCGTGGGTGTAAAAAATAACTGAAATGGCTGTGGTTGTTTTATTGTAGCTCAGTTTGATCTAAAGCGTCACTCTCACAATACACTAGACTGACGATCACAAAGAGATCGGGGTTAGAATCCCAGCTGGGTGTGCTGAAGTTTTTTCTATAAATGGTTTTCCATCCTTCACCACGCGAATGCGGGTACACTTCATCTAAATAATTCAACCTCACTAATCTCTAACATATTAACGTAATCAGAAAGGGTAGTAAGACAGGGAGCAAAAATACCCACCTCATTTGTTGGTTTTGGTGTTAACGTCCCTGGGAGAAACTAAACCTATTGTATAAACGTAAAAACTTGAGATAGTTCCAAACCCTAACTCAGTCGGTAGCAAGTCTGCCTACTGTGATAGGGGGCCCGGATTCAATTCCTGGAATGGCCGAAAAATTTGTCATTGGTGAAACGTGAGTTTCCCTTTTTGGTTTTCACAAAAATCACAACGATAAATTAACAGCCGGTGGCTGTATGCTATGTCTGTACTAGATTTAGGTTAGCTTATAAGTCGTGTGCTGATATATCAGTCGGTTCAGAAAGTTCACGTTAAATTCCTCAAATAAATGAAAATATTTATTTTACTATTATTTTTTAGCGCCGCGTCTTAGTACCCGTTTGCGTTATACGCACTTACGCTAATGTGTAATGGTAGGGTGATTGTGATATGAAATGGAGAACCTACAGTTTAACGTGGAATCCGAACCACGATGGAAACCTGGCATTTCACACATTCACAAGTTGTGATTAATACACGTATTGTCAGAGGTGAAGGAAGGGTTTAGTTATCAGGTAAAACGGTGCCGGGATTGAGGATTGAACCCCGGACCCCAAGCACAGAAGTCTGACACCTTACCCCTAGACCACCAGGTCACCGAAATAAAAATAAAAATTGGCATCTCGATTTAGTTTGTTTTATTTAAATAGCTGGAAAATTTCTATGAAATTCCAGAGATAAATTAAATGAGAATTTTCTATATCGCATCATTATTTGTTGCTTTTCTAACTTTTCTAATTCTTTTTATAACCTAATAACGTTGCATTGATACATGAATCGAAAAAAGCATATACAGAAATATCGATTAGGAATCGAGAGTATCTAGTGAGCCTTGAGCGAGATGAAAGAGCTGTACAATTTGCGCATGCGCAAATCTTGCTATTATTAAATTCGTACGGTGCACTGAATAGTGAATACAGAATATTCTATCTAACCAATAATCTAAAAATTAAATACATAATCCGAAGAGCGTTAGCTCACAGGAGGATTATGAATTTTACACAAATTATGATTTGTCAATATTTTTTTGTAGCATAGAATGATAGATCCATTCAGAACTAAATAATCCAACCTTTTATTATGTATAATTCCTTACTATACATTGCTGCTTGGATTTAAATTTTAAAATACATATTCTATGCTACCTCAAAAAATCGACTTACAAAAGATTAGTCGATCGAGAATTCTTAGCAAGAGCTATGTAATATTTTATTGTGTCATGTGATATAATAATTTCACGTCCTCTTGCATGAGTAAATTACATTAAAAAGTATTTTTATTATAAGAAAATCCAGTTGTTTCTGCCGTCACGTTATTAGGTTAGGCAAGAATAAAATAAAAGTCAAGTAGAAGTTTAACCTGAGATAAAGTAGGGACTGGGGATACACTTTTGTAGAGTATACCATAATATTATCATAATATTATAGGATTCCACTGGGCGCTGCGCCCCCATATCGTCACTCTAGTCAAAATATGTGTTTTAATCCTTATGAAAGTGTTTGATTGTAGAACAACGTGAGTTTTTATTTAGATAAAGGATGAGTTAATGACAGTAGCTATTTTATCTTTTTTGTATTTGAGTTTAAATTAGCTGGTATGACATATTGACTCTTTAATAGATCCATGAATGGATAACTATAGTAGGATTTTGGAAGGGAAAAAATATTCAGAAAATAACAAGCATAAATTTTTTGTGCATCTGCATATTACATCAGTTTTTTTTGTTGACGTATACATTATTTTAGTAAATTATATAACTGTTTAGGAAGTGTCTTCTTAACTCGAATCTGACTTTAGACCTCTAATACTAGTCCTATGCATTTTGTAGGATATTATTGAGTGACAAAATCTAACCTCACATTTGGTGGGATTTTTAGACGTAGTCACTAGACTGACTCATTGTTTGACCTTGTTGTTGAGCTAGGACTTGTTATAGCTGGAAAGAAAATGAAGGCATGCCACATAGTTTAAAGGAATATAAACTAAAACTAATTGCTTAGGGCAAATACTCTCTAACACACTTTTACTTTTATGTGAGGGCTAATAGTTGCTGTTTATTGTTGTTTACTGCAGGTTGTTAAGAGATATGGTGGATGCATCTCGTATTGACATTGACAATACCCTGTGGGACCAAAGTACATTTATTGGCCGACTGAAACATTTCTTCTGGGTCACAGATCCACGAACATGTATAGTCTCGGAACGCTCTCTAGATGAGGCTAAGATATTGGTTGAGCAATACAGGTAACTTCATATTACTTAATATGGCAACAAATGTTTGCCTGACATTTACTTGGGTGTTGGACAAAGCTTAATCCCAACCGATTGCATGAGGTATGTTTTCTACCTCCCTTCTAGGTGAATGCTGATGCAGTTCAACTTGTGAACTTTTTAAATGAACCATTCCTTTGTACATCTCACACTTCTTTTACAGCCTTGTTACTCTGTCACCTTGATGGAATGTGTCCCTCTCACTTGTGTCATAGAATCGGTAAGGAGCCCCCAGGGACCACGCTTCAACAAGTGGTGTACGCCAAGAAGCTGTACGAGAGCGCTTTCCATCCAGATACAGGAGAGAAACAAAACGTGTTTGGACGAATGTCGTTCCAAGTTCCCGGAGGTATGGCCATCACTGGGGCCATGCTTCAGTTCTACAGGTAGGGATAACTTACTTTTTTGTAGCCCACTCAAAAGCTTCTAACCTGAAGAGACAGGATAAGGAGGGTGAATTTAAAGAACATTAGATCAGTGTTTGTCTGAGGATGATACAACAACTACAGTATGCTTCTAAATATTTATATGTGCATGTGTATTCTTAAAGAATATAACCTGAATCCAAGTGAGGTTAAAAATTGAGTCTTTATATGATGTGGCGAAAGCTGGTGCTATAAGAGTACAGTAGTTTTTGAGCTCACTTAAAGTTCAGTCCTAGCCCCTAGGTGCTTATGACCCCACTTGTGTGTAAATATATTTATAAAAAAAGTACCACAGAGTAATTTTATTTTGACTGCATCTCACCATCAGCAATTAAGAAATTAACACCTCCCTTTTTTTTATAAATTAAACAGCTTATTTAAATAACCTGACCAGATATAAAAGTGCAGCACTAAACCATGTTGCCACAGGACCATGCCTGCGGTGGTGTTCTGGCAGTGGGTCAACCAGTCGTTCAACGCGCTCGTCAACTACACCAACAGGAACGCCAAGTCTTCCCTCACACCAACACAGCTGGGCGTAGCCTACGTGTCTGCCTCGGCTTCTGCCCTTGTTACCGCCATTGGCTGCAAAACGTTCTGGCAGAAACATGCTAGTCCAATATATCAGGTATGCTATGATAATATTTAGACACTTTAGGCCCTAAAAATGTGTTACATTTAGTTTTATGTTGTTGATGTGGCGAAAGCTGGTGCTATAAGAGTACAGTAGTTTTTGAGCTCACTTAAAGTTCAGTCCTAGCCCCTAGGTGCTTATGACCCCACTTGTGTGTAAATATATTTATAAAAAAAGTACCACAGAGTAATTTTATTTTGACTGCATCTCACCATCAGCAATTAAGAAATTAACACCTCCCTTTTTTTTATAAATTAAACAGCTTATTTAAATAACCTGACCAGATATAAAAGTGCAGCACTAAACCATGTTGCCACAGGACCATGCCTGCGGTGGTGTTCTGGCAGTGGGTCAACCAGTCGTTCAACGCGCTCGTCAACTACACCAACAGGAACGCCAAGTCTTCCCTCACACCAACACAGCTGGGCGTAGCCTACGTGTCTGCCTCGGCTTCTGCCCTTGTTACCGCCATTGGCTGCAAAACGTTCTGGCAGAAACATGCTAGTCCAATATATCAGGTATGCTATGATAATATTTAGACACTTTAGGCCCTAAAAATGTGTTACATTTAGTTTTATGTTGAGGTCTACATTTATATCTAAACGTTTACAAGCTTTATCATTTTTTACATGTAAGACGTGGCTAAATGTTGTAATCTCTGAATTTGTGGGAAAGAGAAATATTCAGAGTTTTAAGAACAAAAGAGCATGTATGACTTGGTGTATGGATGTTGTAGAAGTGAAGGGAGTGTGTAAATGAAGAGGACAGGGGAGTGTGAAGAAAGCTAGTAAGAATGGATTTGATTTTTGAGCTATATATGCACAGTTTCTTGACTACCCCATAAAGAAACAGCATGATTAGGTATGGATGTAAATACTCATTCAATAAAACAATGTCAAATAACCCTCTAACGACTATCTAAATAAAGATGATCCACATTTATTTGAACTAATTAAGAGCGGGTATAATTCATATTATTAATTTTTTCAAGTTATCGAGCCTAGTATAATATATTTATGAAGGTAGAAATTAACTTGGGTTACATATACAGCCCTCTTTGAATACATCTTTCAATCTAATGAAAGATAGTAGTATTTTAGTAGAAAAGATGTTCTGAAATACCATTTTTTCCTACCACAATATTATTAATATGTAAGAATTCTGGTAGGAAAAAGACCTTTCATAACTTCTTTTCTACCAAAATCAAAGTATATTTGAAAAATGACAGATTGATACAATGATCTTTGGCTCGATTCTGCCTTAAACAATGAGTGAATTTACCTTGAGCATAGGGCAATTTTTTGATAGCTCGGTAGTAAAATATTGGCACTAAGCGAAAGGTGCTTGGGTTGTTTCCTCTACCCAAGGGTTAGTTTTCAACCATATTAAATTTATTAGTGAAAGTTAATATAAAGCCTAAAACATAAATATTTCCATTCCTACTCTAGGTTTTCCCGTATAACAACATTAAAAATGCTATAAAGACAAAAAAAATCATAGTTTTTGTAGAGGGGCCAGATAAAATACATCATCCTTTAGATAATAGGCTTTCTGTTAATTTGGGGTAGGAAAATATTTTGCTTATTGACATGTTCAACTTTGTGTTGCAGCGCTATGTGCCTTTTGCTGCGGTGGCGGCTGCTAACTGTGCCAATATCCCGCTCATGAGACAGACAGAGCTCATCAACGGCGTGGACGTCTTTGACGACAAGGGCAACAAGCTGACTGAGTCTAGGGTAAGAGCATGGAACTGTTGTGGGCAATATGTAGAGAGAATTTGAACGCAATCTCAATGATTTTTAAATAGCTCTAACGAATACATGTTAGACCTTATTTCGATTCTAAGATTAGGACTGAAACAACAGAGGAAGAGTGTCGAGAGGTTAAGAGAAGAGCAAAGTGTGTTATACAGGAAGCCAGAAAGGCTTGGATAGAAGAATGGACAGATGCTATAAAGGGATGTGGAAGTAGTAAGAAGGTATAACCCTAGTAAAAAAAGGGGAGGTTGAAAATACAAGAAATTAGAATGATAGATAAAGAAGATGAGAGAAGAAGAGAAGGAATTATGAAGGGAATATTTCTAAATGATGTTCAACCTCAAAAAGGAGGGGGATGAGAGTTAAACAGAGAAGCATGAAGAATTAGCGGAAGACGAGGGAGTGAGTCCCACATGGAAAGAGGTGAAGGATGCATTGAAGAGGATGAAACAGGGAAAAACTTAAGAGCGAGTGAGTAAGTGAAAGAGTATGGGATAAAATTTAGCATGGTCAAGAGTGAAGTGATTGTAATGACAAGGAAGAGGAGGGTAAGGAGCTATAAAGTTGGATGGAGTAGAGCTGAGAAATCTAAAGAGTGGAAAGTATCTTGGAAGCATGATTGAGGCGATGTCAGGGAGCTATCCCTGTTTATCACAAAAAATATGTTTTTTTTAATGCTACAAATATTCATTTGTAAGAAAATCAAGATATTTGTATGGAAACATTCTAAAGATTACAAATTGCAATAAATCGAGACCAATCTTTTCATATTTGCTTCATTTAATATCAGAATAGAACTCAATTGTAATTAATCCCAATGGGATAACCTGCCGTCGGATTTTTCTTTAAAAATGTAGATATAGACAAAAAAAAAACACTAAACGATTGTGCATTTTTAAATTTGCCAAGTATTTCATTCATTGGAAGACATATAACATAATGTACCTCACAAATTGAAAACGAGATTTTACTTAAAGAGTTAAATATTTTATTGTATTATAAAGGTGTGACCAACACTGGTGGATGAAATAAATCATCAGGCTTGTAATAGACTGGATTGCTAGGAGGTCAAAGTTCAAATCTCAGTCAATTGTGCCTAGGCTGGTTTACCAAAAGTTATTTATCATTGTGGGTTTTCCATCCTCTCTACATGGTAATGCAGCAGTGATTCCTCATCCTTTGTGTGAATTTGCAATAAATCGAGACCAATCTTTTCATATTTGCTTCATTTAATATCAGAATAGAACTCGATTGTAATTAATACCAATGGGATAACCTTCCGTCAGATTTTTCTTTAAAAATGTAGATATAGACAAAAAAAATCCACTAAACGATTGTGCACTTTTAAATCTGCCAAGTACTATTTAATTCATTGGAAGACATATAATATAATGTACCTCACAAAGTGAAAACGAGATTTTACTTAAAGAGTTAAATATTTTATTGTATTATAAAGATGTGACCAACACTGGTGGATGAAATAAATCGTCAGGCTTGTAATAAACTGGATTGCTAGGAGGTCAAAGTTCAAATCTCAGTCAATTGTGCCTAGGCTGGCTTTACCAAAAGTTATTTATCATTGTGGGTTTTCCATCCTCTCTACATGGTAATGCAGCAGTGATTCCTCATCCTTTGTGTGAATAAATAATTGTTTTATTTTGGATTATATTTTTTAGTTTTATTATAATAAACAGTATATGATCAATTTAATTAATTTGATTAATATAGACTTATAAATTAAATCTACTTTAAACTAACTTCTTATGCTATGGAAAAAAGCTATCAATTCAAACCACTTTATTCCAATCTAACTTTTTTTAGCACCCCATTTTAGTACCCATTTGGTTTCTAACGCCTCTGTATTAATTATTCTAATGGGTTAAGGATAATAAAGGTTGAATGTATAAGAAGTGTACCTGCATTTGTGGGAAACCATTTAAGAAAAAACACCCTCAGTACACTTGACTGGTATCGAACCACGATCCCCCGATCATCCCCAGTCTAGTCTTTTGTGAGATTTATACATTATACCCCATGTGACCACTGAAGTGGGTCTAGAATATAAAAAAATTAAATGCTAAACTACTTATATAATTATTAATTTAATACGTACCTTTTATTTTATTCTCTAGTTCTCCCTTTTGCTGTAATTGCAAAATTGGCAGAGTAGGTTGGTGGAACAGACTGTCATTAGTGAGTGTAGAGTAGAACTCTGGTACTGCCTGGGGACGGTTCAAGTTCAGGCTTGATCACACACATTTGAACTCTGGTATTGGTCGACCACAATCCAAGACTTTATCAGCCAGGATTAACTTGGTTATATACGAAAGTACGGATTGCATTATTCTCTACTAACTTTCTTTAATCCTAGCATTCACCCTAATATTCTGAACCTCGATTCAAGCATTCATGAAAGTTATAAATATGAAATTTACTGTACGAGGACAGTGGGTCAACTTATCTATTATTGTTGACCAAATATAGTGGTAGCTAGCTACTATTATGAAAAACATGAGTCTGATTATTTTGTGTTTCAGGTTGCGGCAGTAAAGGGGATCTCGCAAGTTGTGCTGTCACGGATAATCATGTGTGCTCCCGGCATGAGTAAGTAAGCTAATAAATAAAATTCAAACATTATGGCTGGTCTGGAGAGACAATTAAAGCTTAGTATTTGATATATAATCTTAATTTATTTTAGTTTTTAAGCTATAACACAGGGTTTTTCTAATGATTTAATACATGGGATAGGGTTGAGAAAGGCAGTTCGAGGAAATATACCTGCATTAGTCTTGGAGAAGGGATGGGAAAACCACGCTCATAGCACTTGACTTTGTTTCACACCGCTATCTCCCTGTCACCGGCAATCAAGTCTATTGCAGGATTGACACATTAGAAGATAATCGTAAAGGCATTACTTGAGACTTAAAAAACATCTTATTATTACATTCCTCCTAAGGTTACGACCATAATTGTGACCTGGCTGCCAGCGCGCAAAACCTTGTTTTATATGTAGTTGGTCATATTCACATGTAAATAATGTTACTGGTGTTATGGTGACCCGGTCACAATGTTTTTTACTGTGATGGTTTTTTTGCATCAAGTCGGTCCCATGTATCTCTGTGATCTAAGCATGTATTGATCCAAGTATTTCAATTTTTAATTGAATCCAAATATTTTCTTACTTATCTGAATCAAATATAAATTGTATATTTTAAAATTGAATCTGAACTAGATAATATTTCACTTTTGTGTGTGGACAGCGATCCTCCCTGTCATCATGCAGCGTCTGGAGCAATACCCATGGATGCAGAGGATCCACCCCCTTCACGGACCGATCCAAGTCTTGCTGGTTGGATGTTTGTAAGCTATCATTTCTTGCAAGACTACACATTTCCATGCACCATTCTGAAGGATTTTGGTAGAACGAAAGCTATTTCTATCTGTGAGATGACATTGGGCTGGTTTTATTCACGAGCCAGCGTTTTTTCCAATGGCAGCAGTGTACCCAAGTGTGAATAGTGTTCTTCTTTTCATTGTAAAAGCTGTATTGTAACTGTTCTTATTATATATGGTTTTATGAATCTGAATCTTACAAAATATCATAAACATAAATAGTCTACTCTACCAAATTAAAAATTCTTGAGTTACTTTAGAAAATATAAGTAAAAACTGAATATGAACTATAATGGGGCCTCCATGCCCCTTGGTAATATGCTCCTAGATCTACCGCAGCTACGTGAAACCCTGGATAGTACCAATCTATTATATAACTTAATATTCATGTAACATACATAAATATGATAAAGTTTAATTGCTAAATTATTCACAATAAGACATTACCGACATTAAATAAAGTACATAATAATGTATACTGTACACTACAGTGTACTTACTATTCTCCATTCTTGTTGTGATGCTCACGGATGATAATGATGGTGATAATGAATGTACATAGTAGGCGCTGCGTTTGTGCTGCTGATAGTACGGCCGATTATCGCTTGGCATGTGGTAGGAAACTTGATATACACTTTATTTTTTTAAAGTTAAAAATAAATAAATAAATTTGGGCAGCAGTAAACCACGGATAACTCAAACCGCGGATACTGATATGGATACTGGATATAGGGGCCTTGGCTGGCGTTTAAGTTTGTCCTATAAATATGTTGGGCTGAACCACCAATAACCACTACACAAGCTCTAAACCAAATTATAATAAATTTGATTTTTTTGAATCTTGAATGTGATATTTTCTCGAATCCTTGAATCTCAAAATATTCTTTTGAAAGCTATTTTTATCTGTGAGATGACATTGGGCTGGTTTTATTCATGAGCCAGCTTTTTGTCCAATGGCAGCAGTGTACCCAAGTGTGAATAGTGTTCTTCTTTTCATTGTAAAAGCTGTATTGTGACTGTTCTTATTATATATGGTTTTATGAATCTGAATCTTAAAAAATATCATAAACATAAATAGTTTACTCTACCAAATTAAAAATTCTTGAATTACTTTAGAAAATATAAGTAAAAACTGAATATGAACTATAATGGGGCCTCCATGCCCCCTGGTAATATGCTCCTAGATCTACCGCAGATACGTGAAATCCTGGATAGTACCAATCTATTATATAACATGATATTCATGTAACATACATAAATATGATAAAGTTTAATTGCTAAATTATTCACAATAAGATATTACCAACATTAAATAAAGTACATAATAATGTATAATGTACAATACAGTGTACTTACTATTCTCCATACTTGTTGTGACGCTCACGGGTGATGATGATGATGATAGTGATGGTGATAATGAATGTACATAGTAGGCGCTGCGTTTGTGCTGCTGATAGTACGGCCGATTATCGCTTGGCATGTGGTTGGAAACTTATACACATTTTTTTTAAGTTAAAAAAATAAATTTGGGTAACGGTAAACCACGGATATCTGGAACTGTGAATACTGATACGGATACTGGGACTCTACTATATTATTGTAAAATAAACTTAGCTAAGTGTTAAAATAGTGTTCTGAAGTTTGTCCTATAAATATGTTGGGCTGAACCACAAATAAACACTACACAAGCTCTAAACCAAATTATAATATAATTTGATTTTTTTTAAATCTTGAATTTGATATTTTCTTGAATCCTTGAATCTCACCATATTCTTAAAGATTCAAGAAATTCAAAGATAATAAGGTTCCTTCCATATCTGCTATACTTCTGTCCTGTACTTACTTTCATGTTTATTATATTTTTTGAATCCTAATCATAAATTTTCTTTTGAATCTTGAATCCAAACTTGAAACCTCAAATCTTAAAAAATATACAATTTTGGTTCAATTGAAAAATATTTAAAACTGACTCTTTTAAAAGTTGTTTAAGGCTTGTTATCACTGACAAATGCTATTTTGTTTGTCATGTATTTTATCTCATAAACAACAATTATATACAACTATTTTTAGTAACTAAATAAAACTTGGTCTTTTTTGGTGTGATTTTGTTATTCTCCCTATTAAACAAGTTTATTTAATTCCCTTTAACAATTTATTAAAATTGTTATATCAAGTCAAGGTCTTCATAATTATATTCGAGATAATTTTTTGAGATTCTTTCGAATACTAGAATTTGACTACCAAATTTAGTTTATTATGTACCTCACAGAGTGAATAGAAGATTCCCTAAATAAGTTAGTTGATACACTTTTGTTGTATAATATTTCCAAAGAAAACTTAACAACTTACAATTTTGTTTGTTTTTAGTAATTACTATAATTAAGGACTGTTAATAAAACCCCAATCAATAAAACTCACCTTTTTGATTACAAGCTAAAATTAGAGATGTCATGAATCCTGTTTTTCCCAATTTGGATTCTCATTTTAGATTCCTAAGCCAACCTTGATTTTTCAATTCTTGATTTTGATTCGTGAACATTTCCTATTTCATTATTTTTCCAAGCATCCAGCCTAATTTAAATCATTGTTATTCAACTTCATAGCATAGCAAAAAATAATAATTTTAAAATGTAAAAAGTAATAAAAACATTTTATTTTTGATTTAAAAAAAGAAAGAGGTCCAGTTTACCAAGTATCAAAGCATAGCATGTATAGTTAATAAAATAATTAGGAAAAATTGTATTTTTTATCAACAATCAAAGCCTAGTCAAAAATTTATAAATAATTATAAAAAAGTATAGTAATAAACAATTATCGAATGCACAAGTCTTTTAAATTCACCAAATAGGTCATTAATTGAATCAAAATATATATATCAAAAAGAGCAAATAAACAAATATAGAATTACTCGACTAATGCTCATTCTGAATTTTTGCCCTTTTGCTTTGTTGCCAATACTTTCATTGAGAGCTAAGAATCGAAGTATCAAGAATCATATAAAACCCCAATCAATAAAACTCACCTTTTTTTATTACAAGCTAAAATTAGAGATGTCATGAATCCTGTTTTTCCCAATTTTGATTTTCATTTTAGATTCCTAAGCCAACCTTGATTTTTCAATTCTTGATTTTGATTCGTGAACATTTCCTATTTCATTATTTTTCTAAGCATACAATTTTAAAATGTAAATAGTAATAAAAACATTTTATTTTTGATTTAAAAAAAGAAAGAGGTCTATTTTACCAAGTATCAAAGCATAGCATGGATAATTAATAAAATAATTAGGAAAAATTGTATTTTTATCAACAAATAAAGCCCGAGTCAAAAATTTATAAATAATTATAAAAAAGTATAATAATAAACAATTATCGAATGCACAAGTCTTTAAAATTCACCAAATAGGTAATTAATTGAATCAAAATATATATCAAAAACAGCAAATAAACAAATATAGAATTACTCGACTTTATGCTCATTCTGAATTTTTGCCCTTTTGCTTTGTTGCCAATACTTTCATTGAGAGCTAAGAATCGAAGTATCAAGAATCATAATATTAAGATTGATTCTTTCGATACCAGTAAGAATCGAGGGTATTGTATATCGAGGTATTGAAGAATTGTGTTTGACATCTCAAATTAAAATATTACTTAATTAGAAAACTGATCAAGATTTGCTATGGGGTTTGGTGTGATTTGGGTCTATACCTACAATGAAACCACATCAACTTTTTGTTTACAGTCTGACTTTCATGGTGCCTACAGGCTGCGCCCTATACCCCCAAAAATGGTGAGTGTTCATTTCTAAACTATACTATTTAACTCAAATAGTCCACAAGATGGTTCCAAATAAAACCCTTTAAAAATAATGTTGACTGATAAGTACTTATTAAGAGTGGATATTGGAATTAAATAACTACTAAATGTTATGGATCATAAGAAACACCTAAAATTATTTAAGTAAATATTTTTGAACTAAAATGGGGCTTACTTTAGAATCACAAGAACTAACAAGATTTTAAACTATCTTGTTTTTCACATAAAATAATTATTTTATTTTGTAGAGATGACAAAGTGGTATACCCTTTAAATAAAGAAGTACATAATAGTTTAAGTTTGGGAAAATAATAGAATTATATACTGCCCATATAGTTTTAAAAGGGATTCTGACTAAACGTGGCCTACTGATTTTCAGCTTAAAATGAGAAAATAATAAGTATCTCAACACCAGCAAACTATATTTTTGTTATAAAGGCTATTTGGAGAAGGCCACTGGGTGATACTGGAGTAGAAATTATCTAGATATAACACTATTTAACACAACAACACATATTTAAAGACAAGATTACGCTGTCACAGGCAGTTCAGAACATGGAAGTAGCCGCCTTTAGCAGTAAAAACTCATCTATAAATGTGTTTTTGTTTAATATTTAATCAAGTGAAAAATGACAACCTGGACAAGGGAATTGAACCCGGTACCATTGGGCTTCAGCGCCAATGATCTACAAAGCTTCAATAGCTTCGCTTAAAGTATTTGTTCTATTCAACTTCAATTCAAAAGTATAATGCCAGATTTAAAAATTATGAAGCCTACCCCCATCCCCTTGCAAAAAAAAAGAGTAAAGTTAAAACACACATTTTTTTATTGTTTGCTGTTATTTCCTAGCGTTAGTTTAAAATAAATAAAAAAATTAAATCATTTTGTGAAAAGCTTAATTTTTTATTTTAAGACAAAATACATTACATTTGCAATATAGCAATTTTAAATGATATTTAATACCTACCTTTACATATCTATGCAAAATATTGTATTTTTTTTATCCAACATTAAACCTTCTTCTTAAATATTCAAACTTGGGTTCGGCTTCGAGAATATCTTATACAATTCAATTCAATTTCGCCTTGAATTGAAAAAATTGACTTCCCACACTTCTATTGGTAACTGGTGAACTTGGTTCAATCAGGACTGATCCTGTTAGTAACCATTACGTTTCAATTTGTGATACACGTGAATTATTAATGTGTTTTTGATGTTGATTATTATTATGTCCAAACAATTTTTACTGCATCATCATTCAGGTAGGTGTGTTGGTCATCTCTCATAATTTAAACCAAGTTTTATTATAAATTGATAAAGATAAAAGGAGTCTAATTTATATATTGAAAGAGATGGTTGATTATTTCATCATATTTTAGATTTTTATCGTACTATTTATCTTGTTCTAGCTAACTTGTCCATCCTTTTTTTTACAGCTCATTGAAAGTGAGTACCCTGGCCTTCCTCGAGCCGGAGCAGTATAACCAACTGAAGGAGAAGTGCAAGGGGAATGTACCAACGGTTGTGTATTTCAACAAGGGACTGTGAGCTCCCTTCAAGACAACACTTAGCATTCAGTCTTTATAACACGTCACTTAACAACCAGCCTTCTATATTCCTATTTAGAAATGTGCTTTGACAATCTTGGAAACATCATGTTCTCTCGACCTGATGAGTCCAATGTTAAACTCCTCTCTGAGGAATGGGATTAAGGTAGTGCGATGGATTTACTTAAATAAGAGTATCCATTTTCTTGCTTCATTTCCATTTCATTTATTTTTATTTACATTTCCCCCCTCTTCTTACCATACCAGTATAGTTACATCCACTCCATTTCATACATTTTATTAAATAATAGCAAAACTTTGTTTTATGCATTTAAAGACACCTACAGTAGCCCCATGGCTTCTTTGGTGCTGACTGACAGTTCACAGTTGACTTCTGACAGTCAACATTTAGGTATATACCTAAATGTTGACTATCAGAAGTGACAGCTGGTAAACACATGTTTTTGCAGATCATATGGTACGGCGTAGGCATACATAATTTGGTCTGGTAGCTTTTCAAAGCCGTCAGCTGTGAACTGTCAGTCAGCACCAAAGAAGCCATGGGGCTACTGTATCTTTGTCCGTTAATATATTGTTTTACAGTTTAACACTATAGTTTATATCTTAAACTAGTTAACCAAATATTTTATTTTTGGATTAATCTTTGTCCGTTAATATATTGTTTTACAGTTTAACATTATAGTTTATATCTTAAACTAGTTAACCAAATATTTTATTTTTGGATTGAGATCTGATACTCAAAACTGCCATTTTTATGTTCTCACTTAGAGAAAGTATTTTAATTGTGAACATTTTTGACCTCGAGGCTAATATTTTTTATGTGTCTGAATTTAAAAAATAAGTGGGTTTTACAATTCTCTGTGCATGTTTGTCCCTTGGTCATGACTTCGAGACAAAATCGTAATTTTAATTCTCATGTGAGAATTAAAAGTAAATTATTGATTAGGCTTACACATTTTTGAAAACTCAACATTTTTTGAAAATTGCTTTAGTAATCTTATTCAAGATGGCTATCTGGGGAGTTTAAATATTTTCTGGAGAGCACTTTATTTTAGGATTGCTTAATGATGATTTATTTTTGAAAGTTTGAATTTTTTCTAGAGATGAGTTGAATCCTCTCTTTCTCGATTCTGAATCTTACCCCATTTTTTTAAAAATCTTGAATCCAAATTTGAATCCTTGAATCTTTGAAAATATACAATTTTAGTATCGCGAATATATTTAAAATTGAAGTTTGAAAATCACATTAACGGCTTAGTACCACTATTAAATGCCATATATTTTAAGTTATATCGAGTAAATTAATTATATTAATACAATTTTATCCTTAATAATTGTGATTTAAAGTTCAAGGGCTTCATCTTTGCATTTGATGTGTTTTTTTGAGATTTTCACAAACCTCAAAACTCTTGAATACCATGAAATTCAAGCTTCCCATCTTTAATTTTTTCTAAAATGCTCTAGCAATTTTATATTTTAAATTTATATTTAAAAAAAGTTTTAAATAAGTTTAAAAATAATATATATTTTTTAAGGAAAACTTATTAAAATTAGTTTACTGTGAACAATTTTTTAAAAATTCTATTCCTTACTATTATAATAGATTATCAGAATATAACGAATATCTGGGGAGTATAATTGTTTTCTGGAGAGCACTTTATTTTAGGGTTGCTTACTGATGACTAATTTTTGAAAATTTGAATTTTTTCTAGAGATGAGTTGAATCCTCTCTTTCTCGATTCTGAATCTTACCCCAATTTTTTTTTCAAATCTTGAATCCAAATTTTAATCCTTGAATCTTTGAAAATATACAATTTTAGTATAGCGAAGATATTTAAAATTGAAGTTTGAAAAACACGTTAACGGCTTAGTACCACTAAAAAATGCCATATATTTTAAGTTATATCAAGTAAATTAATTATATCAATACAATTTTATCCTTAATAATTGTGATTTAAAGTCAAGGGCTTCATCATTGCATTTGATATGTTTTTTTGAGATTTTCACAAACCTCGAAACTCTTGAATACCATGGAATTCGAGCGTCCCATCTTTAATTTTTTCTAAAATGCTCTAACAATTTTATATTTTAAATTTATATTTAAAAAAAGTTTTAAATAAGTTTAAAAATAATATATTTTTTTTAAGGAAAACTTCTTAAAATTAGTTTACTGTAAACAATTTTTTGAAAATTCTTTTCCTTACTATTATAATAGATTATCAGAATATATATAATGTCGTTCGATTTATTTTGTATTTTTATGTAATGAATGCCAAAGTTGATATTTAAACTCCCACTGTACTTAATCTTTAAGAAAAAACTATTTTCATCTTTGAAGTACTTTATAATTTCACATATGGAAGAAGGCATAGGAAATCAAGGTTTTATCTTTGTACCCTTTTGTTTCTTCTTTTTATTTCTATTTTTCCTTCCTGTACCTCCTCTATACTGTGGCACAGGCAATGAATCTGAAGTGGAAGGACCGAAGTACATAGACGTTGTATAGCATACTATATTTTACTAAGGGTGTGCGAGTACTCAAAAATTCAAGTTCGAGTTTAATTTTAATAGCTGTTCAAACTAGACTCGAAGAATTTTACAAAACTCGAAAAATTTGACTAGTCTACTCAGAATTTACAATTTTTTTTCCTCTAAAATTCTGAGTTAAGTTTATTTTATTCAAGTATAAGATATTATTTCATAGAAAATGGTCTATTTCAATATTTAATTTTTTCTAGTTGAAAAAATTGTACTTAAATATATTTTGAGAATCCCAATTTTTGTGATGATTTTTTTCACATAAAAGAGTCATTCTTAAAAATCTGTTTGTACTTATGATTTATATATGTATCTGTTACAGAAATTCAACTTGAAATATTTCAAATATAAATATTGATTTAATTATAATACTTGAACTAAAAAAAACTCTCATGTTTTCATTCAAACTTGAATCGTTCTCGACTCAAAGTGAAAAATGCCAACTCGCACACCTCTTTATTCTACTGTTGTCTAAGCTATTTTATATTATTTGTTGATGTTTTATTTTAAGTACTTACTAGTGACATCACAGTGTTTATTTCACTGCTAATGATGTAGTTTTTGTTTCATGATATTTTATTTATATACTTACCATATTAGCAGATTGGGAATAGATCTCACTTTGCTAAGAATCTCTTAAACTTGTGAGATTAATAGAAATAATACTTGCTGGTCAAGTGTTGAGTGTAAATAATTGGTTAGATGTTAATATATAGAGGTGTACCAAGTATAAATAGCGTAACATAAAAGTTCTAAGCATAAGGAAAACAAAGCAAACTTTTATCAAGAACAACAAATTGAAAAAAAAAAGTTAATTTGCAATCATCTACTAGATTTATAGTTTGTTTAAATTTTTTTTTAGTAAACTGAAGCAAATTAGTTAAGATTTGGTCAGATTCAGCTATTATTTTGTAAAAAAAAAAAAGCTGGTTGCATTTAGTAATAAACTAAACTTGAGTATCATTATCTGTATTAGTTGGATCAGTATCATAATCTATACAACAATAAAATATGCCATCGATACATCGATATACCTCTAATTTAATTTACTTTTTAAAACCAATCCGGTTACCATATTTATCTAATAATGTAGTTGTTCTCAGATATTTCATGCAAGGAGACGTGTCAGTTTCACTAGACCAGTTAGTATTTTTGGTAATTGTATGGTCTAAGGCAGTATTCTCGTAATAGACTGGACCACCCATAATGGGAAGATCAGGTTTTGAATCCTGGCCTTGTGAACTAAGGGTGATTTTTTCCTAAATTATTTTAAACTCTTCCTCTACATAAATGTGGGTACACTTCCTTTAAATTCAACCTTCTTCATCTCTAACATATTAGTGTAATTATGTATACATGCATATAACCCAAACAAGAATTGACTCATTTAAAAAAGATCTGTTTAAGGAAAGGCGGGAATTTAGATACTGATTTAAAAGGAGAAGAGAGGATTAATCGAAAGGGTTTCAGTTCGAAAGACAATTTACATTGAGTTAGAGGGCATATTTTTTTCTGGTATTTGAAATCAAATTTGTTTATTTTTTTTATCAGAAATCAAACATAAACTTCTAAATAAAGAATTGTACCAAAATATAAAATACAAACAAACCTAATCAACACTTCATATTTTTGTTAGAGAATACTAATTTCAAATAATATCTGGGTAACTGAACAACTCTATAAATAGGCCAATTCATGTTTATTTTATTATCACTTGTCCAAGCTATCTGAATATTAACACAAATGGTGTAGAGATGAATAAGGTAGAATTTAAAGGAACTGTACCCACATTTGTGTGGGGAGAGTGTGAGAGATAGTTATAGAAAACCCATCCTCAGTACATCTGACAATGATTCGAACCTCTGCCTCTCTGTCATTGGCAATCTGGTATATTATGAAACTAACACATTAGACCATACAATCATTAATGTGGCCATTAAATAACTAAATTTGTGTAAATTGAAAACCACTGATATTAAGTTTGAATAAATTATTGTAGCTTTGATGCAGAATGTTGTTAATGAAGTTGTGGATTTGTGTGGTGACAACTAAAAAAGGGCCTAGCAGTCATGGTAGATGTTTATTTGCTATGAAACTATAAAAAATGAAAGATATTGTCCATTTTGTTTGATATAACTGACATTTTAATCAAGTTGATCTGGATCAATATAGAAAAAGATTAAATGTTTGTTTTTTGGCATTTGTTTACATACCAATTAACTTTAGACAACTTTATTTTGTGTGCTATTTACTAGATACAGTAGGCATTTAGAATATTTAGTTGTGTTATTTATCATTTGAAATTCTGACTAAACAAATTAATTGAATACATAGCTAAGTGATCATTGTTTGTTAGTATTTATTAACTTCTTGATGCACGGAGGAGAATTTTTGTGTTACATGCCATATATGTATTAACCCTAGAATACTATTTTCATTATATAGTGCTGTATTGCTATCTCTATGTAAATCTAACTTGATAACAGATACAACCTTTCATGAGATTCTTACATGATCTGAGTTTAATATTTAGTCTTTTTTGTTTGTTTTTTGGTTAGTGTGATTTGTTTTATGTTTCATTTACATCAAAATCAACATACAGAAAAAACAATATTAAACAAATCATACTACAAAACAAAAATAATCAAGGTATTAAAAGAAACATTATATTTAAATGGTTTGTTTTAATGGCTGGAATTCTATTTATTAGTAAAAAAATAAATTAAAATATTTATATTCAACCTTTTTTTTAACAGTCTGGGCACAGTTACTTTTGGTGTAACTCGCAAATCTAGTAATACTATTAGTTCTCAAATCTGGCCTCTACTTCCAAATAACAAAATGTAACATCCAAGATGCAACCATTCATTATGACAGCTGTTTACTAACTGTCGGTTGGAGGCATAGCTCAAAGGAGGGGAGTATAAATAATAGAATGGGGTTTCCAAACTCTATTATTTTTGAAGAGTTAACTATTAGTTCTTATTCATTTCTAAGGACCTTTTTTCTTTGAAAATATGGTTCTAATTGTAACATTTTAAGTCCTCTTTTGTTTTATTTCCTTGAGTGTGGTTTGCTTTATATTCAAAAGCTGAGCTGTTTAATCTTTAATATATAATTAATATTATTTAAGAGCCCAGGGGATCATGACAGATTAGCCGATAAATAAGATATAAGATTGTGCATGAACCAATAAACTCATCAAGTGTGGTTTTCTTCATTCTTAATTTTATAACAGCAAAATTAGGACCATTTTAATATGCGTTTGATTTTAAATTAATATTTTTAATGTTGTTTTATTTATTTTTAAATGTGATAAAACTATTCACTGAACTCAATTCCATCTTCTTTTAAAAACTAGAATACAGAAAACCACACCTTGATTCAGCTGTATCTAAGCTAGATGGTGGCACTTTAAAATGATTTGATTATGTTTTAACATTTGGGCTCCTCAAATACTGATTATATGGATGATTATATAAGTTTTTAGAAATAACTGTTTTTCTTTCGTTACACATGTGAGAATTTATCATTTTTTATTCTTCCCAAAATACATGTTGCACTTTATAAGTAATAATTTATGTTTAAACACTTGTTTATGCATTTTAACAATTGTATATATTAAAACACATCTCACTTTCTCAGATATTAATTATAGTGGAACCTTGTTTATACTGTCCTCATTGATTCAGATTTTCGGTTTATCCTGACTGAAATTTGGCATGAATTAATTTTTTTTTGTACACATTTTTATGGGACGAATAGTTGGTGTATTATATTAAAAAACTCCTTTCAAATATATTAATTACTAAACTGTAGTCACAGGGAGAGTAGAGTACTGTACTGTATGCAGTAGTACAGTATGCTGTAGCTTGATCAGAGCTAAAACTCAAATTTCCCAGCGTAATGATGAGCTCTGCCAGTGAGGGCAATGACCGGCCCCCCTCCCTTCCCCACTCCTACTTGGCCATTGTCAGTCAATCACTGTTGTACACTTGACGTGGATTATCTGGATTTTTTGTAATCAAGACGACACCAGGTCTCAGTTAGGCCGGATAAACAAGGTTCCATTGAAAACATTTATGTCTTTCTAGACATTTCTGAACAAAGATTCAAAACACATTGCTCTACTTTAAAATTTATAAACCAACAATTTTTTACATTGTATTGCTACTCTTAACAGTTTAACATATTTCATTTTGCTGCAAGTCTATTAATTTTCACCTGTTTTTCACTACTTCTTACTCCTTTAAGATTTCTGAACAAAGGATACACATTCATCTACTTTTATATTTTTAGAGTTACTGTTTTGAAGCCACATGGTAATTTGCGGGTGTGCTTAAGTAAACTTCTAATTTTAGAAGTCTTGGATCCAAAACTAGATATTTTTCTCTTCATCCACCAATGATGGACGTACAAAATATGCCAAACTAAAAGAGGGAGGAGTTTTTTCTCTCAACTGCAGGTGTTCCAAAAGCTTGAATCAAATGTGCAAGTGATAAATCTGAATATTCAACAAGTACAAGTAAGAGAAATATGGCCAATCAAGATGAATGAAATATTGAAAGGAAAAATTAGATTATAATTTACATCAAAGAGTTAATTTTATATTTAATAAGGGGGGTAACTACATAATTACAGGCTCTTAAAGTGTCCTTAAACCCTGATTTAACAATAAATTCACACTACTAAACCTGTTATCTTGGATTAAGCTGGCTCCAGACTATACGTCTAATGCCTTCCAACGCTGGACACTTGATAGTTTGACGCATAGTCTGGAGGATAAACAAGTGTTGTGCACCAAGTGTCGAGCCTCCAATGTTGGCATTCGTGGATATTCGGGGTGTAGTCGGTATTTTTGTACCGCGTCAAAAGGACCTTCCAACATTGGAATGTTCTGTTATCACATTCGTGGGCTGTCTAGAGGTTTGTCATAAGATGGCGGATTGGAGTAACCGGTCACCTTTCGCTCGTACTTTTAATCTTTATTAAAGCAGGTGCTGAGTGCAGTTTAATACCTTAAACACATTTAAAGTCTAATATAATTCATTCTAAATTGTTTTTGTTTTTTGGTGTTTGTGAATGTGTCTTTGTTTACGATTGAAGAACTAATTGAATACGTTTTGTTTTGTTCACCGATACAACATGGCCAACGAGACAAGCTTTGACAGCATTGAGCTTTTTAGCTTAGTGCAAGAGCAGGTCAAGGAAGTGTTATAATCGAAGGATGTATTAAATAATCTAGTGGCTACTATCATTGAATCGGTGACCCTTGCAGTAGTGAAAGAACTGAAAGATCTACTTGATTTTAACATGAATGAAATCAAAAAGCTGAGAGAAGAAATTAAGAAACGAGATGCTGATCATAATCAGCTAAAGCGTGAACGTGTCCTTTCGAAAGACAAATTGGAACAATACCAAAGACGATCTAACCTGAGATTTTTTGGTATTGCTGAAAACACCTCAGGGAACACGGAATCTTTGATGCTAGATGTGATTAAGAATAAACTCAATCTTCCGCATGTGACTGTTGATGACATCAACCGTAGTCACCGAGTAGCCAAAATTTCAGGAAGCAAATCCAGGCCTATCATTGTGAAGTTTGTTTTATACAGGAAACGAAGTGAGGTCTTCAGTATGAAACAACAGCTTGCTGGGTCAGGAATAACTTAGGCGAAAACCCAACTGCTAAGTGTATGATCTTACTGCAAGCAGCTATACAGAAATTTGGTTTGAAAAACGTATGGACTTAATATGGATGCATTGTTGTCAAGACTGAAACACACAAGTTGCAACACACATACAATGTTTTCAAGCACACATTAAACAAATACCATGATTTTCTTTCACAAATAATATAACATTAATGATGGTATATTTATTATTTGTCATCAAGATTTAATTATGATTTGTTAAACATTGCTGATTTTATAAAATGCAAGTACTAAGGGTGTGCTGGTAGGTATTTTTCACTTGGAGTTAATTTAAAATCGAGTTTGAATGAAAACATTGAGTTTATTTCAAGTTTGAGAACTTTACATAAAGCATTATTTTTACTGGTGATATTTAAAGTTGAATTTATCTAATAGATCCATTTATAGATCGTTAGTACAAGCATAGCTTTTTGAGAATGATTTTTTAAATTTAGCATTGCATCTTACTACCTATTCAGGTTATACACTTAAATACTAATTACATTAATGGGCTAGGAATTGAGAAGATTTAATTTAGAGGAAGTGAACTCACATTTGCGTGGAGGAAGAGTAGAAAACCATTTAGGAAAAACAACGCCCATTTCACCCAACTGAGATTCGAACCTCGATCTCCTCGTCCTCGGCAGCCTAGCTCAACAAGAAACTAGCGTGTTAGCTAATTACGCCACCGAGGAAGGTTAAAATTAAATTTTGTTGTGAAAACAATCATTACACAAATTAATTTTTTTTTAATGTATTATATTTAAAATAATTGTGTTTTTAACTAGAGTATAGAAAATATTTGCTATTAAATAATATCTTAAAATTGAATAAAATAAATTAAACTCACAATTTGTGAGAGGAAAAAAGAAATCAAAAATTCTCAAATTTTCTGGTACTCGCACACCCCTAGCAAATACTCATCTTCTGGGTTCACACATATACTTTTTAAAATAGTCATTTGAATCTCAGAAGTGAATTAAAACTAAAGAAAGGGGTTATTTAATCATTTATCATATGTCTGTTCTTATTTCACACATGTCTTCATTTGTTTCTTGCTTCAAGAATTAAGAGGTAAACAAATTACATTTACCGCCATCTTATTAATATTGTGATGTATTTTTATAATATTACTTTACTACATGGAAGTCTATTTCCAAAAAATAAATTCACATGTGAATACATGTGTGGTTGAATCGTGATAGGACAATACAAATATTGCCAAAACTACTTTCATGTCATATTATATATATATATTAGCTGTCACTTTTGACAGATCACATCATTATTGATTCAATAATATGAGTATTGTAAATATTTAGAGAAACACTTCTTTCATTATTTGTTATAAATTTAGCTTCTTACGATTCCACCATACCTACTATTCATATACCTTGGTACACAAAGTTCCCATATAAGAATGTGCATAAAGTAAGAAGAGAGGACATGTTGTCATTAATTATCCATAAAATTAAAAAACCCTCTTAAGGTCCTCACACACCAGCATAGTATTGTACACGTACGGTATAATACAAGTATCATATCGCACACGTACGGTATAATAAAAGTATCTTATGTTTTTCTCTTGCTATGCTTTGCTATGGAGCAGTGTACACCGACCCCCGTCATAGTACCATGGTAGCGGCATAGTAACATATACGTACGGTGCGTGGTTTTCCACTCTGCTTTGAAAGTGGAAAGACACGTATGATACTGTCATGGCGGCTGTTGCCTACCCCCCACTACACCTCAAACACTCTGCTTGCACATCAGTAAGTTTTTTTTCAGCCATTGAGGAATCATTTCGACAGTTGTCCAAATAATTTCAAGTACCTGCTAAGGCTGAAATATCTAACTTAGTCTGTCAGTATGAGATAAAAGTATTAGAATGCGAGTACAGCTATTACCCTGGACATTTTCACTTTTACCCTCAACAAGCATTGCAACCCCATACATCCAATGATCAGCTACCCATGATACCACTACCTCATCAAAATGTTCTTTAGTCAATACAACAATCAATGTATCCTCTTGCTTCCCATCAACAACTTTCCATGCCTCTTCAACCAGCTCATAATGTTCAACAACCACTGCCTCGTACTGCATTCAACCTTCAGCCTCCTAAGCTTCCTACTTATAATGTTCCTCAACAGCCACTGCCTCCCACTGCATTCAACCTTCAGCCTCCTAAGCTTAGCCATTGCCTCCTACTGCATTCAACCTTCAGCCTCCTAAGCTTAGCCATTGCCTCCTACTGCATTCAACCTTCAGCTTCCTAAGCTTCTTGCTCTTGATGTTCCTCAACAGCCATTGCCTCCCACTGCATTCAACCTTCAGCCTCCTAAGCTTAGCCATTGCCTCGTACTGCATTCAACCTTCAGCCTCCTAAGCTTAGCCATTGCCTCCTACTGCATTCAACCTTCAGCCTCCTAAGCTTAGCCATTGCCTCCTACTGCATTCAACCTTCAGCTTCCTAAGCTTCTTGCTCTTGATGTTCCTCAATAGCCATTGCCTCCCACTGCATTCAACCTTCAGCCTCCTAAGCTTAGCCATTGCCTCGTACTGCATTCAACCTTCAGCCTCCTAAGCTTAGCCATTGCCTCCTACTGCATTCAACCTTCAGCCTCCTAAGCTTAGCCATTGCCTCCTACTGCATTCAACCTTCAGCCTCCTAAGCTTAGCCATTGCCTCCTACTGTATTCAACCTTCAGCCTCCTAAGCTTAGCCATTGCCTCGTACTGCATTCAACCTTCAGCTTCCTAAGCTTCTTGCTCTTGATGTTCCTCAACAGCCACCGCCTCCCATTGCATTCAACCTTCAAATTCCTAAGCTTTTATTCTAATGATGTTCCTCAATAGCAAATGCACCAACCTCTAACTAAAGTATACGAAACACTTTTTATTGGTGTGGATAAAATCCTCGAACAGTGTAAAAAAACTATCCAAACACTTTTCTTTTCTTATTAATATCATGTCTCCACTTCCTTTTCTCTGGCTCCAGCAACATAGCCGCTACCTCAATGTCCTCACCAGAGGAGGAAGAAGAAGACAAGGTATCACTCATCATAAGTAATAGAACAACAATACACTCGCTTATTCTCATGTGCTGCTCTCAGGATGTGAAAGAAAACTGCAGTGTGTTTTGGGGGAAACAAGCTCTTGGGGCATACATCATATCTACGATCTCGGTGTGCGTGACCGTCGCGGCAATATTAAACCATACTGCTACCATACCGCTACTGTCCTGGCATTGTACGAATATGATACTATGTCTGTGGGCGAGGACCTTTACACTCTGTATTGATGTTTGATTGTTGATACTAATGTAATAATGGTTAAAAATTATCAGGAGGATTAAAAAAAAATATATATAATCTTGATGAATTGTACATAAATTATTATTTAAAAAAAGTCCTCTTTTTGCCAGACATTTGGTTACTTTATTATTTTCCTTTAAATACTATATTATTTTTCTTTTACTGCAAGATTGTGATGCAATAAAACCGTCCACTATTATCATGTGAAGTTTTTTGTTTTGTATTCAGATACAATATTATTTCACAGGTTACGCTACATGCTAGCCATTCATAATGGCCTATGATGGTACTAGTGAAACTAGTTTGGTTGTAGTACTTGGTACCAGTATTATTTATTTAAAAAAAAATTTACTGTTGTTAAAAAGTGTAAACAATTATGAAAATAATATATATTTAGTTTTACCAATGTAGTATTTATTTTATAAATGGTTTACCCACCCAAACTGATAATGTTATACATTATGTTGTTAGCATAGATAAGGGATGGTTGTTAGGGTAAAGCCCCTTCTACAGACTTTGTTTCTGAGGTCTATAGTTCATGATCTTGGTCCTTAGAAATTCTATTTGTATCTACACAATCTCTATCCTTAAATGATGAAGCCATACCAATGAGATGGTTAGAGACTTCGTCGAAATAAAACTATTTGAAATAAAATCGTGTACAGAAAGGAGCAACTACCTAGCAGTCAGCTGATCAATAAAATAATCTAAAACATTTTTTAGAAAATGTCAAGGATATACTTGTAATGTAGGTTAAGTACAATCACAATACATATATTTACAACGCAACTTGAACTATCAAACTTATAATAATAATAATAATAATAATAATAATAATAATAATAATTATTATTATTATTATTAGCACCGTGTCTTACTACCCATTCGAGTTGTATGCATTTACACTAGTATGTAATGGTAGGGTTATTGTGAGATAAAATGGAGGACTTACAGTTTAACATGGGATCCAAACCACACTGGAGGCCTGGCATTCCACACATTCACAAGTTATGATTAATGCACGTCTTGTCAGAGGTGAAGGAAGGGTTTGGAAATCAAATAAATCTGTGCTTGTACCGAGAACTGAACCCCGAACCTCCAGCACAGAAGTCTGACTTTAGTTTTCGCAAATATTTAAGGGTAGGGAAAATCTACAAGCTTTGTCCCCACTGGCAACACTCAGTAGAGACAACATCACAAAGACTTGCACCTGGGGTAACATGGATAATGGCATCGGTCTCGTCTTGTCTGGTTTGTGAATGACATGTAGCTCTTGGGAGTTTAAATCCTGCCTGGGCACACTAGTTTTTCCTTAGTAATTTCCCAATCACTCTCCACACAAATGTGTGCATATATCTTCTAAATTTCTACCTTTCTAATTCCTACCATATTGTTGTAATTATTTGGATAGCCTGGATGAGTAGTAAGAAGCAGAGTAAATTATAAAGCAAGAAAACTCCATTTAAGCTGAAGGGTAACTTGCCTTGCCTGATTTTGGTGTGGTGCTATCTTATAAGCGGCACACTATTTGAACTGTCAAGATAAACTTGTGACCTTTCAAGGTACTTAAATGTAAGTGTTAGTTTCCTTTTGTAGTGTAGTGAAATAATTCGGTTATAGGCATGACAGTTGCATCTTGATTCAACCAATCAGCATTCACCACTTGAATTACTTTGGTTTGATATGCTTCAAAAATTCACTCGTCTCCTGTTGTGAAAACAAATTATGTACATGTGAGTTTGATCTCATTGTAAATGGAAACTATGATGCGAACAACTTCTTTTAGGTGACTGAGAAAATAAATTTAGTAATATTTTGGAGCTTTATAAATATAGAAAAGCATCACTAAAATGTAACCTTTTATAGGTACTCACTCCACTATCACCTGATAAGAGCTCCAAATGTTTTGTTGGAAGATTAGTGTTCTGAGAAATTATTCATCATGTAGTGTAGGTCAAGCACCTATACTTGGGACAGTTTTTACATTCAAAGCTAAACAACACACATTAAAACATGTACAAATACTGGTCTTCGTTACTTTTTGTAAACACTATCTACATATTTTTTATCTCTGTAATTTGTTTTTGATTAAAATGTCCTTGTCCCAAGTTAGGATACCCCCTCCCCTAACTTTGGACACTTGTTTTAGCTTCTGTACCATGTTAGAATGGCTATTAACTTACCCGTGACATTAATAAACTTTTTTTAAACAATTTGTGAAAAATATAGGATTATAATGCAAAATCACAAGATTTTATCAAAAATCATATTGTTTCTCTTCATTATTCTTTAACCAAAAATTTTATTTGACATGTTCAGTTTTTGTTCCCACTCGTGCTTCCCCTCATGACACCAAGCCAGAGTGCTGTCGGAATTGCAAACCATTTTCAGTCGCAGGTGCCATTTCTTATACCTACAACAGAACGGCTTGACTCATGACTGTGACAATTTTTAAGTAGTTCCAAGTCTTCCTGCAGAGGGTTTGCAACAACTTTTATCGTTTTGGATAGTTCATTATGTAAGACAAATAATTACGTTAACAATAAATAGATTTATTATAGAAAAACATAAATGAGATATAAGATTACAATAGTTATACAAGATTAATGCTGGTTGATAAACACTATCTACATATTTTTTATCTCTGTAATTTGTTTTTGATTAAAATGTCCTTGTCCCAAGTTAGGATACCCCCTCCCCCTTTCCCTAACTTGGGAAACTATTGTTTTAGCTTCTGTACCATGTTAGAATGGCTATTAACTTACCCATGACATTAATAAACTTTTTTTTAAACAATTTGTGAAAAATATAGGATTATAATGCAAAATCCCAAGATTTTATCAAAAATCATATTGTTTCTCTTCATTATTCTTTAACCACACATTTTATTTGACATGTTCAGTTTTTGTTCTCACGCATGCTTCCCCTCATGACACCAAGCCAGAGTGCTGTCGGAATTGCAAACCTTCATTTTCAGTCGCAGGTGCCATTTCTTATACCTACAACAGAACGGCTTGACTCATGACTGTGGCAATTTTTAAGTAGTTCCAGGTCTTCCTGCAGAGGGTTTGTAACAACTTTTATCGTTCTGGATAATTCATTATGTAAGACAAATAATTACGTTAACAATAAATAGATTTATTATAGAAAAACATAAATGAGATATAAGCTTACAATAGTTATACAAGATTAATGCTGGGACAAATTGAACGTGTAATATATAAGTTCAGGAAAACAAGTGAACATATTGTGGATCACGGAAAACTTTACGTTAAATACAAGATGTGTTGACATATAGAAGGTCCAAATTATAGGATTGTCTTGCAGCTGCTCAGATAAATAAGCGTCCAAGGCAGCATGATCAAAGGCAGTAGGCTGGAAGAGCCTATTCACTCTCAAAACAGCTGGGCAAGCGCCAGGCTACTGTCAGTAGGGTCTAAAATGAAAAACAGTGAAATAATTACCAATTATCAATGAGAGTTAACTGTAAATCCTATAATTTTAGAGTTACTATTATCTATATAACTTGAACTAGCTTGCTTGATTAGGACTTAAGAAAGTCCTGAAGATACATTGTATAATGAATGATATGAGAAAGGTTTGTTAATTACATTGGCAGATGGCTAGCAAACAGGTGTCAACACCAAATAGTACTATGGCCGGACCTTTTCCCAATAGGTACTGCCAGAGCACTCAATAGTACATTTATACAATAACCCATTCATTGGGGTACAACATTACTTTAGTACACACTAACTTGTAATACTTAGTCAATAGGAACCACCGACAGGCTAAAAGTGTAACATTACAATACATTATGTTACAATAAGACTCACCCCATGCTGACATTTACTCATAACTCTCTGCAATTCATACTACCCGCTCCAATTATAGCGACATTAATATTATTATTATTATTATTATTAGCACCGCGTCTTACTACCCGTTTGGGTTGTACGTACTTACGCTAATGTGTAATGGTAGGGTAATTGTGAAATGAAATGGAGGACCTACAGTTTAACGTGGAATCCGAACAACGGTGGAGGCCTGGCATTCCCCACATTCACAAGATGTCTTGTCAGAGGTGAAGGAAGGGTTTGGTAATCAGATAAATCTGTGCCGGGACCGAGGATTGAACCCCGGCCGCCAGCACAGAAGTCTGACACCTTACCCCTAGACTGCCAGGTCACCCGAAATAAATAGAATCCCTACAATAGTACTTTTCTCTATTGTAGTTCACGTAGTTTGGTACAAAATAAAACAATCAGGAACAATAATATTCTCTCTACATATTCAATTTCAAAATAATAAAACTGTTCGTGTACTTACCGATGAACCTTCTGAAACAAGCAACCACCAAGACTGGCCTACAGTGAGTCTACACCTATCATTCTAAATCGAAGAGTGGGCCGAGCGAGCTACGATGGTTCCAACAAGAAGTCCACTACTTATAGTGATGGGTTGTGAAATCACAAACTGCTCCCTTTGTCACTGTTCCTCTGACGTCACATTCACAACCTGTTTCTGGCAGACGAAAGGAGCTGTTCCTTTTTGTCACTGGTCCACGGATCAAATACACGCTATAACAGGTAAGCTTGTTCCTCGCCTCTCTGTCACAGATAGCGCTGTAACAGGTTGGAGCAACCTTGTTCCTTTATGCTCCGGAGATATTTTGGAGCAGTCGTACAGTAGAAAGGAAGTGGATGCTTTGTGTTCTTGTCACAGCACTGAGATCAGGTCCGGTGCAACCTTATTTATCTATTATATAGGTCTAGCTTAGAGTTGGTTTGGGAGTCACAAATGAGTTTTGAAGGGGAAAGCTTTCGTAGTGCAAAACATTATTTCCACAATACAAGCACATTATGTGATATATTCTCACAATAAATTGTTACGTTGATGATTAACATTAAAGGGACCCGCTTGGTGGTAAAATTATTTAAGGCAAGGGTCGAGCTACTGACTGACTGATTTTATCTAGCCCACAAAATATTTAGCAAACAAACAATTTGTTAAAAAAAATGGACTTGATAGCTAATTACTAATTGGGAAATGTAAAATTGAACTTTTTTTGGCTATACTTTTTTCCAAATTAGCCAAACATTTTTTTAAACCCATAGAGCCCACAATATCAAAAAGGTTGGCAGCCTCTGGTCTCTGGCTTCACTCCGCACCAGAGTGGACTACCGATGACAGTGATATTGGGGTTCGATTCCAGTTGGGTGGATTGACGGTGATTTTTTTCTTAAATGTTTTCAACTCTCATTCCAAACAAATGTGGGTGCACTTCCTCTAAAATCAACCATCTTCATCCCTAACACATTGGCGTAATTGGCATAAATGCGTAAAATCCGAACGGGCATTAGACGCGATGCTAAAAAAAAACTAGGCTGGGAGTAGGTACGAATACTGTCACTGTGACAAAAAGGAACAGCTCCAGTGGTGGAGAAGTAACAGATTGCTCCTGCTCCACTAAAGGAGCAGTTTTTCCCATCCCTACCTCAAAGCAGAACTTGAAGACAGCACAAAAATCATAATCAAGACTAAACGTGAAATACCAACATTGGAAGCCAAATACAGTGTTACAGAAATATAAATGCTATTTTATTTGGTTTAATCTATGAGATGAAATTAATTTTACTTTAGAATCAAAATAACTAATTAAATGAATATATATTTAAAATATATCCATTGATGAATATAAATCCTAGTTTTAAATGTTATTAGTGTATTATTTAATCCAGTAAAATATATTTTCAAGGTTTGGTAAGCTCGTTAACTTCAATTATGTTGTTTTTGTGTAAAACTAAAGTATAGTAAACTGCTAATTTGCGATATTTATTTTTTCGGCTGCAGATAGTCATTTATCTATGAATGCCACCAGAAGCTTGACTTAAAATGAAAAATCTTGCTTTATTTAAATTTCAAAATGTGGATATTGATTGCTCGAAGATCGTCAATCTCTTTTGCGTTGATTCACAATTTGGTGATATCTACATCTATGGTGAAGGTTATGTATTCAAAATTACTCACATTACACAAAAAGTAACACGAGAATGTAATTTACTTGATTATTATGAAGCGAGTGATATTCCATCACTTGTGAACATAAATTGTAATCCAGTTGCTGAAAATATTTGCCTTGCGTTTGAAAATGGTGATGTGCTGACAGTGGAACACCGTACGAATATTATAGAGAGTGTCGGTTTTGTTGACAGTGGACTGAAATCTTTATGTTGGAGTCCAGATCAAGAGGTTGTATGTATGGTTACTGGTCGCGATACTGTAATCATTATGACAGGAACATTTGATCCTATTACTGAAGTCGACTTACATCAGGACAGTTTTGGGGAAAAGCAGTTCATCACCGTAGGTTGGGGGAAAAAGGAAACTCAATTTCATGGTTCTGAAGGTAAGGCAGCTCGCTTTGTTATGCAAGTCGTTGATGATCCAAATTCAAACAAGGATGACGGGAAAGCTCTGATTAGCTGGCGCGGTGATGGTTTGCTATTTGCGGTGAGTGTGGTCAGTAAAGAAAATGTGAGGTACATTCGTATTTTCAACCGGGAAGGTGTGTTACAGTATACGAGTGAGAAAATATCAGGCTTGGAGAGTGTTTTAGCTTGGCGTCCATCGGGAAATCTTTTGGCTACCACTCAGCAGTTACCGAACAAATACATCGTAGCTTTCTTTGAAAAAAATGGCTTGAGACATGGAGAATTTTCTCTCCCTTTTAGTAGTAGTGAAAGGAAGGTTCTTCAGCTTTTATGGAATACAGAGTCAACAATTTTAACCGTACATTGTGAAAATGTGGTCTCAAGTGACACAAGCTTATATTTTTATACAGCGAACAATTATCATTGGTATTTGAAACAAGTTTTAGACTTCTCTAAGGACCGAAAAATATGCTGTGTTGAGTGGGACATTGAGAGCAAAAACCGCCTGCATGTGATTTGTGAAGGTGGCCACTACTTTTGCTATGATTGGACTTGGGTGACAAACCACAGCCATGGGAATGCAATAAGTAACGGTGCTTTTGTGGCAGTTATTGATGGAGGTAACTTAATCTTATAGTTAAAACCTTAATACATGATTAAATTATTTATATTTCACTTGTAGGCCCCCCTTACATGTCTTAATAACAGATATAATCGGGAAACAACACTATTTGTATGGTATACATGGTGAAATATCCATAATGATATTTGTTTGTACAAATTTTTATATATGAAATATTTCTGCTGTAAGAAAATAAATATGCCTATATCTTAGGCCTAGGTATTTCCTTGTTCCTAATTCAAGGTTTTTTCAACACACTTTGAAAACTAATTTTTTTTAAAAAGGCTACCTGGCCTATCAACAATTCTTCAACCTGAGCTATTGAGCCTGCATAATGACGACTAGTGGCAGATCATTCTGCTGAAATCTCTTTTGTTTAGGTTGATGAGGACACGAAAAGCTGCATTATAAAGACAAATCAGAAATATGACATCATTTTTGTAATATCTTTATGTTTCAACTTCACTACAAATATGTGTTAATTTTTTTAATCTATTTTTTTTCATCACCACATCTAACTTCCTGTTCAGGTTATTTGCAAGATAGGCCTACATGTGTTATTACTACTCTGCACTACACCAATAATGAATTCCCAATTCATCAACACTTTTGAGTTTCACACCTCATTAACACTAAGAGACTTTTTCCTGCAGTAAGTCGGTGACCTGGCGGTCTAGGGGTAAGGTGTCAGACTTCTGTGCTGGCGGCCGGGGTTCAATTCCCGGTCCCTGCACAGATTTATCTGATTACCAAACCCTTCCTTCACCTTTGACAAGACATCTTGTGAATGTGGGGAATGCCAGACCTCCACCGTGGTTCGGATTCCACGTTAAACTGTAGGTCCTCCATTTCATCTCACAATCACCCTACCATTACACATTAGCGTAAGTGCGAATAACCCGAACGGGTAGTAAGACGCGGTGCTAATAATAATAATAAT
>CABFOW010002602.1:0-48797 GCA_902141385.1 Timema californicum | reverse complement strand
ATAAAAGGAGGATTGCAAGGGGTTGATGTTAGTTGAGCATTCTTCCTTCTTTTTTTTTCTATTTTTATAAAATACTTTTTCCTATTTTTGCTACAGACCCAACAACATAAAAACATTGTACTTAGTTATTTATTTTGGCACTATGAGGTGAATATAGTGTTTTTAACATGTCCTACATTTCATAAAAATGGCAGTCCTATTTTTCCTTCTTTTTCATCAAAATGTCCTACATTTCCTACGTTTTGACACCCAAATTATGCAATAAGGCCTGCTTAAATTGAAAGTACTTGCAGCCTGGTCAGCCCTAAATGCTTGGGTTTCATTTTAGTAAGCAGTTTTTGTTTCAAACAATCCAAATCCATTCTCTTAGGTTTGCTCAAATTGTTGTGTTAGATTACGTTATGTGAACCTTGATCACACATAGCTTTTTTTTTACATTAACTTTAACATTACATGATCCCAGTATAAGAAATAGGTACCTAAGCTTCCATTGCCTATAAGTCGACAAAGCTTGTTAGTCATTAATAGGTTTTTGTCTCTAACAGCCTATTAGTTTTCAGTATCCTTTTAGTCTTCAGTAGCTTATTAGTCTTCAGTAGCTTATTAGTCTCCAGTAGCTTATTAGTCTCCAGTAGCTTATTAGTCTCCAGTAGCTTTTTAGTCTCCATTTGCTTATTAGTCTCCAGTAGCTTTTTAGTCTTCAGTAGTTTATTAGTCTCTAATAGCTTTTTAGTCTCCAGTAGCTTATTATTCTCCAGTATCCTATTAAACTCCAGTAGCGCGTTAGTCTCCATTAGCCCATTAGACTCCAGTAGCTCATTAATCTCCATTAGCTCGTTAGTATCCAGTAGCCTGCTAGGTAGTCACATTGATATGCAATGCTGAGTTTTTAAACCCTCATAATGTGTTGTTTAGAAAGTCTTACGCTGTCCCCCTATAGGTACATTCAGTGTGTGAGGTGGTGCGCACTGCTATTTTGGCCCTGGATGACTCGGAGACATACCTCCTGCCTGTCATAACCAGCCATGTGCGGCAGCAATCCTTGGCAGCGGCTCTCAATGTGATCAAGACTGTCCGAGAACAGGAAGACAAGGTAACTTCCCCCTTTTAGGTGCAAACCAAGTTTAAGAAGTAAATCTGTGGTTGGTTTCCACGGCTTTTCCATCCTATCTCTGGCTTATACATACAAATTTCCTCTTAGCTATCCTTCTTATTCTTACCTCTTAGATTAATATGTTCATAACCCTTAAAATGCTGAATGTATAAGATTTAAAAAACTTTGTGTTTGAAGTCAACTGCTCTGCATTATGCCTGAGACCATTAAACTCCTAGTGCTGTTTGCAACTCATAGTCATCTAACGAGTCACTGCATATATTGGCACAGAAAGCTCTGAGACAGCTGACGTTTTCACACATCCATGTAGACTTGTGGCCTAAAAGGACACATGAGGCATGGCCTATTAGGATTGGACTAAAAGGGTTGGCAGCTTAAGCCAAAGGATGTGTCCAAATGTCATTTTATAACTAAAGTTGCATGATATTCTCAAGACACCAATCTATAAACTTTGAGAGAAAAGGGCTTAAATTCCAGGTGGGTCTCAATTACATCTTTCCATTGGTGCATTGGGAGTTCTATCCTGCACTTTACACATTCTTTTTTTTTTTACTAGATGTATACATATTCCTCACTATGTTCAAACATTAATTGTATTGGTTTTAATTAAGGAAGTATTTATTATTATTATTATTATTAATTATTATTATTATTATTAGCACCACATCTTATTACCCGTTCGGGTTATATGCACTTACGCTAATGTGTAATGGTAGGGTGATTGTGAGATGAAATGGAGGACCTACAGTTTAACGTGGAATCCGAACCACGGTGGAGGTCTGGCATTCCCCACATTCACAAGATGTGATTAATACACGTCTTGTCAGAGGTGAAGGAAGGGTTTGGTAATCAGATAAATCTGTGCCGGGACCGAGGATTGAACCTCGGACCCCCAGCTCAGAAGTCTGACACCTTACCCCTAGACCGCCAGGTCACCAATTAAGGAAGTAAAATTCAATTCCTCAATATCTTTAATTCAAACTAGTATCGAAAGAATCGATCTTAATATCCCAATTTTTGTTACCTTGATCTTTAAAGCTCAAATCCTAGTAAATGAAAGTGTAGAATTTAAATAAAACAGTAATATTCAGTATCAGTTAATTTTTCATTGTGCCCATTTCTAGTTTATTTTCCATTTCACTTTAGTATCATCAAATTATAAATGTACTCAACATAACTTTTGTGTTATTTGTGAATCATTCAGTTTGTAATGAAAATATACTAAAAATTAAAAAATCACTTGTATTACTTACCAAACATGTTTGGAAAATGTACATGAAACATTCGTTTTATACCATAAAGAATGATAGTCAGCAAATTTTAACTGAGCCTTTGTAATAATAGACAATCATATTAAAAGTGAGACCTGTTACATTTAAGATTATTAGGCTCATGAACAATGGTCGGATAATTTGTTATTGTAAATACAATTTGGTTATTCACTCAATATTTTAATATCTATCAGTGATGATGGGTTTATTTTATAAGTTTAATTGAAACAGAAAGACTAAAGGATTAGTTTTAGAAAAAGTTATTTTAAAATGGTGAAAAATTAATAAAGAAATATAAAAAAATATAAAAAGTTGGATTTTAATGATTGAAGATTCTAGTAGCAATCCCTTTCTTCTTAAGTTGTGATGCTCCGTGAGCAACCACCATTTTACGACTAGTTTTGATATAATTCCACATCATATTCATCAGGTCTTTATTAAAGAGACACAGACAAAATATATTTAAATCACAACACAATTGATAGAGTACCATTGGAGTGATAAATCTGAGATTACTGGCCTCACGGTTTGTTTTGCTGACACATACTATCGATAAATGCTGGCACTATCTTCGCCAACATGTGGTGACTCATTTGCAGGCTGACCCCATGGAGTTTTTTAAAATTTATAATTATAATGTAATTGATATTACTGTCTCCTGAAACTAATTTGCTATTAAACATAATTAAATATTCTTACTTCAAAACCCTATAAAATCAACCTAACTAATTTGTAGTATTCATCTCAGGCAGGTGAAAGGAAACCTCTGGTATCTTCAGGGGAAGCCTTGAGGTACCTTTTGTACCTGGTGGATGTGAACGAGTTGTACGACGTAGCTTTAGGGATGTACGACTTTGAGTTGGTGACCATGGTTGCAGCCAAATCGCAGAAGGACCCCAAGGAGTACCTACCCTTTTTGAACCAGCTGCGCAAGTAGGCTACACTGCAAGCTATATTTATTTTTTCTGACTGAGACATTTCCTTGTTCTACTGGCTGTAGTGGAATTGGAGGGAACATAAGTTAAGATTTGTATTTTTGCAGTTTTCAAGACAAAAAACTCTTTTTGGCAAATTAAAAATAATATTGTTTCAGTAAATGCATGTAGTTTAATTTTTCACACATATTAACATAAACTGTTCTTGAGCGTTGTGGCATTTGACCAGAAACATTTTAAATAAAAAACCCGCCTCGTAGGCGTAGTTGGCAAACGCGCTTGTTGTGTTGAGCTCGACTGCTGAGGACGGGGAGATCGAGGTTCGAATCTTGGTCGAGTGAACTGGGGGTGGTTTTTCCTAAATGGTTTTCCACTCTCCCTCCACACAAATGTGAGTTCACTTCCTCTAATTCAACCTTCCCAATTCCTAATCCATTAGAGTAATTAGTACTCAAAGCGTATAACCCGAACGGGTAGTAAGACGCGGTGCTAAATATTATTATTATTATTATTTTAAATAAAGAGAAAAAGTTAAGATCAATTTAAGCAATACCCATGAAAAACATTCAAAATCTGTTTAGATTACTAAATATAGAAAATTAAATTGAACATAGCTATTGAAGCAATATTTGATTGATTTCGGCTAAAATAGGTTTTTTGTTGTAAAAACTAAAAATAATACAAGTTAAACTCACATTTCCTTCCATCCCACCTTAAGGATTTTGAAATCATAAGACTAGGCCTGTTCTCAGCTCACACGGTGCTTTAAATATTTTATTATTTCTCACACATATTGGGAGAGTTGTGTGTTTTATGTTCTGTCCTAGAATAATTTGTTCTTATAGATGTAACAATATTGATTTATTCACCATTTAAATATAAGCTAAACCTAATGATGTAGGGTTAGAAGGATAGGATTGGAAGGGATAAGAAGTCTGAATAATTTGTAAGTTTTTGTTTAATGGCACAAGCAACACTTACATATAGCTAAAGTAGCCCTATGACTTCTTTGGTGCTGACTGACAGCTCACAGCTAACTTCTAACAGCTTTAAAAAGTTACCAGACCAAATTAAGTATCCCTGCGCTGAACCAGATGATCTGCAAAAACATGTGTTTAGCAGCTGTCACTTCTGACAGTCAAAATTTAGGTATATACCTAAATGTTGACCATCAGAAGTCAGCTGTGATCTGTCAGTCAGCACCAAAGAAGCCATGGGGCTACTGTAACCACAGTTAAATAAGCATGTGTTGCTCTTTTCAGAGTCTCCTCGCATATTGCGTCCAAAAGTGGTTTCCATGTACAAAGTCAGCACATTTTAACCCCCTTGATTGGTTGAGAGTATGAGCCTTTCAGGGCTAAGATGAAAAGTAGAAAATTTGGAATCAGGCATAGTTCATTGAGTTGATTCATAAAGTCGCCTAAGGTTTTTGAAAGCATATCCCACTTTTCTTATGAATGGACTAAGGGTATGTGAAACTTCGACTTTGTTTTAAAACAAATGTCAGCTTCCACTTAGCTTCGAAAAAAAATTCCTGCTTTGACAATTAATAAGCTTTGCCAATAAAATTATTTAAAGTTTAAATAATAATTTACGGCCAATTATTGCAATTCTAAGGTGTTGTATATGTTACAAATTAATATTCATATGGAAAAAGAAACTGAAGTAACTCACTTGTAAGTTGTGATAATCAGTTTATCATATTAAAATTAAATATTACAAACAATTGTTTAATAAAATAATCCCAAGTATTTTTAGGGAATAAAGCTAAATATAAATAACCTCAATATAATTCTTTGTTTATCTGTATAACACTCCATTTATCCTGACAGGTAGTAGTCTTACCGTGATTGACTGTACTATTGTCCTATATTATAAGCTGTGCAATAGTGGATAAAAGCAAGGTAAGTGTGCTACCTTACAGGTTAAATGAAGGGTACATCCATCACACCTAAGGTAAGAGAGATGGAGAATGAAGATTATAGCACTCCTTGTCTTACCTCTCTGTTATGCTTTTTGATAGGATGGAGCCCCACTATCAACGTTACTGTATTGACAAGCACCTCAAACGCTTTGAATCTGCACTTCATAATATCGCTTCTTGTTCGGGCAATAACCAGTATTTGGAGGAATGCTTGACGCTGATTCGTGATCACAAACTTTATACACAGGTAAGTATGTAGTTGTAATAAGTTCTGTTTAATGTGTAGTCAAGGTCAGAGTAGGGTTGACGGGAGCTTGTATGATATTTGCCGCCACTTCAAATTCTATGATGATATAACAATTCTTATTTAGATATTTCATGTTCTCCCTGATCCCTACACCTCACCATACGAATCTTCCATTGTTGGAAGCAATGTTTCAGGTCGTTTTCTGAGAAACTGTTCATGAGCTTCGTCACTTTTTCCTTCATAGCATCAACAGTGTTCCTTTTAGTGCAGACTTGATCTTCAGGAACAGAAAAAAGTCACGCAGGGCTGGATCTGGTAATGTGGATGTTCCAACAGCAGAATCTTGTGCTTCGTTAAAAACCTCTGGATAGACAGCACTTTATGTGCTAGTGCGTTGTCCTAATGAAGAATCCACAAGCCATTCTTCCACATTTCAGGTCTTCTTATGCCTTCACGAAGGGTTGTCAAAACCTCCTTATAGTAAACCTGGCTAACAGTCTGACCTTCAGGCACCCAATCAAAGTGAACAATCCCTCAGATATAAAAAAAACTATCATCATTGCTTGGAATTTTGACTTGCTCATCCGTGCTTTCTTTGTCTCGGTGAACTGGGACTCTTCCAATCCATGGATTGGCGCTTAGTTTCAGATTCGAACTGGAAAACCATGATACGTCACAAGCTATCACATTTTCTAAAGAGTTTGGATCATTTTCGATGTTATGAAGGATGTCAGCACAAATGTTCATTCGAGTTTCATTTTGCTCAAGAGTGAGCAGTTTTGGCACCATTTTAGAACAAACTTTATCCATGTGTAAATTTTCATGTAAAATTTGTATAACAGTTTCCTTATTGATATTAACTAATCAAGCAATTGCTCGATTGCTCAGGCATCAATTTTTTCAAACGATTTCACTCACTTTTTCAATATTAACATCTGTTTTTGATATGTGAGGATGACCTGGGCGCAAATTGTCTTCGATCTGTTTCCTCCCCTCTTTAAATTTTTTAAACCAATCAAACACTTGAGTATGAGATAAACACTGATCCCCATAAACTCCCTTTAACAAATTGTACATTTCTGTAGTGGATTTCCCAAGTGTTACAAGAAACTTCATGTTGACACGCTGCTCACCTTTTACAATCAACATAATTCCGATGGAACTCGGGTACACGGTTCACTCCGAACAAAGGCTACAACTGAATTGTTGGTCACACGACCTTGAAATTTGTAAGGTAGAGGGAGAAAATAACATAGATCAATATCTGACCCTGCTGGTTGTTGCTGAGACCTCAGGTAAGTGGCAACAACAAAAAAAAAGTCCGGTTATTTAGTAGCCACACCTCATATATTAGTTTGCCATTGCTTATTTTGTTAATTTAATACCATTCTTAAAACCACTGAATTCACTATGGTTGTAATAGGCTTGCAAGTGCCCAGTATTTATAATATTCAAAGACGTTTAATGAAATTTTATATATCATTTTACAACATCCCCCCTTAAGTTTATTAGAAATCATGTTAACATTATCAAAATACTGAGAGTACTACACTTATAGTACATTATTGTTTTACAATCGCTTAGGCCTATTTTAACAAATAGCCTTCAGCATTTTCAAGGCATTATTCTTTTCTAGGCCTAGTTTAATCTTTATATTACTAAATTAGTCACTTCAATTTTTTAATTATAAGAATGTGTGGTTTTTTATGTTAATTATAAGTCGTCCAAAGTTGTAAGAAAAATATGTTTTAAATCTCAATTCATTAACTTCATTCTTAAGCCTTTAACTTTTAAATCTAGTAGTTATTCATTCTTGGAAAGTATTTGTTGAAATTATAGCGTCATCTAAATTTATTACTTTTACCTTTCACTTTTAAGCATCGTGCTGTTTTATTTTATCTGTACCCGGAAGCTGTGGCTTGCACATGTGGCTTCACAGTGGAAAGGGGAGGTTTAGCGTGAACAGCTAGCCAATCAGCACATCAGATTGTAACATCTATTTTTGATATTACTAACAAGGGAAGCATTAGACGCAACACACTTGCTGGTTAGCTCGCAAGTTAGAAAGACATACTAAAAGGTATGAATAATTGTTCTTTTCATGTTGGCTTTAGGGTGTTTAGAGACAGGTGGAAGTAAAGGAGACCCCAATGTGGCTAAATTAGCACAACATTAACAATATGTCTATCTTAAAATACCAATTAACCTTTTTCTTTTCATATGTAACTAGTGTTTTTAAATGTAATAAAATGTATATTAACTTTTCTCCAAAATAAAACTTCTGAGTCAATCTCATCAAATTTAATCTCTTTATTCTGTTACGTTTTCCACCCCCACCATTATCTATTAACCCCGAGAAGCTCTACTAAACCCACTGGCTGCCGTGGAAAAATCTAAAGAAGAAGATGGTGAGGAGTAGTAGTAGTTTGACTAGTTAGATTCTTTTTATTTTAATGTGGTTGACTTCTTTTAACTTCAACTGAATTGGGTATACATTTAAACTAAGTTTGGGTCGAATACATTACTTTACGAATTAGAATCTAGAATCCTAATCTCCAATCTACCTTTGAATCCCAAAGTCGAATGTGAATCTTGGAAAAAAAAATGAAAATAAGAGGAAATATAAATATAATAGAATGATAAATAGAAAATACAAGTAGTAACTAAATATAATCATTCTTTCTTATAATCCATTTCTTAGAACATTCATACATCCTGTTAAGTTTTAAATTACTAGTCTGGGTCCTGGTTGTCTGGTATATCTTATAATAAAGTCGATTATGAACCGCCAATTTGCAGTAATAATGCTCTAAAACAAATTTCACTGGAAAAATTGAAATAATATTATTTTTTTCCAAGATTTGAGTCTTGAATCTGAAATTTTCTTGAACTCTCGAATATCCTGAAGGATTTGAAGGTTCCATCCCTAGTTTTTTTTAAAACAACAAAAAAACTGTCAACATTTAAGTACTGAGTAGATTCACATGTTTATGGTAACAAAATTCACCAACTTTCAAAATAAAAGAGAGATTTTTTTTTGTCACTTTTGTTTTGATCTCATCAATAATTTAGCAAACTTTCAAGCACAACAAAAATTATATTTAAGTATTTCTACTCTATTCTTTCCTTTTCATGAATTCACTTATTACAAAAATAATGTGAATCCTCTTGTTTCAGGCTCTGCTCTTGTTTGACCGGTCAAGTCCGGCGTACGGGCGCATATCTGTATTGTATGCAGAACACCTCCTGGATGCCAGAAGACCCTACGAGGCTGCACTCATGTTTCAGAGAGGAGGGGACTTATCCCGAGCACTGCAGTGTTACCAGGCAGCCGGAGACTGGAGACAGGCACTCACTCTTGCCAACACAATGCAGTACAGGTTCATACCATTTTATTATTTAGTCTTATTACACTAATGCCAGAACTGACTATCTTGATAATCTATAGGATGGTGATAAAAAGGTGAAATTTTAAGGAACTTCATCAGTATTGTTTTTGAAGAAAGAATAAACAGCTATTCTGTAAACAATCAAACTCATTCTCACTGCAAACAGTCACGATCCAACTTGATTTCTTCTATTTGAGTCAGGTGTTCTAGCCACTCACCTGACCCTATACATCTTGTGTTTATATTGTGAATAAAGTGAACATTGCTTTTTAAGAAGGTATGTCTGAATCAATTCCTCAATACCCTCTGTTCTGAATAGTATCAAAATAACCAAGATTGGCTCTTAATATCATGATTTTTGATACTGCAACTAAACTGTATGTAAAATATCCTTTTAAGATATCATCCATGGAGAATCACGCGCTTTTAGAAGTAATGTCAAAGTCTTGCACCATCAAACTTATATTTTTCCTTTAAAGATCGACTCCATAGTGTTTACCAATAAAGAAAGTAACGCTAGCTCCCTTTACCTATTTGGACGCTATCCTTAATACCACCTGTCACCAGGACTCTTTCTATTAGTTGGTTTTCACATTGGTGAAAAGGGGTCCAAGAGGCAAGGGGTAGGTCATATATAAGCTGCTTGTGCATATGAATCCATTACAGTGGACAGCAATACACAGGAACTTTTTAATAAAACAGAACTCGGTAATATAGCAGTAATACAAAATATTAACAGTGCCAGATGCATAAATCTACAGGACGCTATAATAAATCAGTGCCATGATCTAAATAAATCGTGTGCAAATTTAGAGGTCTTACTTATTTCATAAGTGTAAGAAATATCACTTTAATTAGCGTTCGATCATGGGGCTATGAATACCAATTATCTCATCAAATATCCAATATCAATATAATTGGCGCTTGCTCACGAGGCTGTAAATACCAATTATCTCATCAAATACTGAGAACATCATTTTAATTGACACTTAATCATGGGGCAATACCAATAACAATATTAAATCGTATAATTTTAATTGGTGCCCATCGCGAACGCATATCATCATAATTACTGCACAATACAAGGATAAAACACATATTTTTAAGGATATTTTAAAAAATATAGAAATTGTAAATGTAATAAATTGGGACTAAGAAATTTGGTTAAAATTTGAGAATATGAATTAAGAAAAACAGGAATTGTGAATTCTCTCATTTTAAGAGAAACCTTATAATTCTAATAAATTCCATCACCATGCAAAAATTATTTAAATTACATGATTAAGTTTTTTTTTAATATGGGGAGGGGGAATTAAATAATTGAAATGGCATTTATGACACTATTAAAAATGAATCTTTTACACTAATTATGTTCATCGTGTGTTTTTCAGTGAGAGCCAAGTCCATGAATTATGTCGTTTGCTGGTGGAGAGACTTGCAGAGCAGCATCACTATGGCGAAGCCGCTCAAGTCTTGAGCCAGCTTGTTGGCGACTTGGAGGAGAGCGTGGCTATGCTGGTCAGAGGACACATGTGGCCGCAGGCGACATGGTCAGCCCTCAGCGGGCAACGCTCTGATCTCATTGGTAATGTTTAGAAACAAATTTTTTATTGATTTCTTTCTACACAAGTTTTTTAGGGATGTGCCCTCGAATCTTTAAGGATATTTGAGATTCAAGACTTAAATACTTTAAAAAAATTATTTTTCAATATTTTAACTGAAATTGATTTAGAGCCAATACTGCTTATTGGTGGTTCAGAACAACCAGGCCAGTAATTTAACACTTAACTGCATGTTTTAATGTTATGATAAATGAATTCTGTCCTTTATGTTATTCCTTTTACACGTCATATTTTTCTTTAAAAATTTCCTTTCTCTCCCTTTTGTGTATTTTGGTTTCCTCTTTTATAAAGTTGTGTTGTGTGTTTGCACACCCTTCTGATCAGTTCCGATAGAATGAAACCTAAGTTGGGGAATTGGGCGGTGACGGTCAATTTTCTTTCAGAAGCAGCCATTACTTATATGTTTAATGGCAGCAATGATAAGTGTGAACTATGTTCTTCTTTTTATTGTAAAAGCCATATCATGTTTGTTCCTTTTACCTTTCATGCACCTTCTTCCAAATATAATATAATGGGTGTATTATAAGAAAGAATGTTAATATTTAGTTACTAATTTTTGTATTTTATATTTCTATACTGTCGGTGACCTGGTGGTCTAGGGGTAAGGTGTCAGATTTCCGTGCTAGGGGTTCAGGGTTCAATCCTCGGTCTTGGCACAGATTTATCTGATAAACCAAACCCTTCCTTCACCTCTGACAAGACATGTATTAATCACAACTTGTGAATGTGAGGAATGCCAGGCCTCCACTGTGGTTTAGATCTCACGTTAACCATTACACATTAGCGTAAGTGCGTATAATCTGAATGGGTAGTAAGATATGTTGATGATGATGATAATAATAATAATTATTATTATAATATAATAATATAATATTAATATATTGTTTCTATATTATATTTAGATATCCTCATATTATGTTAGTAATAATAATCGAGGTTGAACTTAAAAATCGGAATTGAGAATCAGTATCGAGAAAAAGAGGTAAAGTGACATATCTAATTAATAGGGAATAGGAAAACCATAAATGTGTATCAAATGTTGAAAATCCGCCTCCATACGAGTTTCAAATCTTGGCCTCTCGCTGTAACTTCAACCTTGTCTATTGTAAACTTTATGACTCCTGTTCTGGGCTAATGATCCTAACATACTTGCTTGTTTTAAACTTGCTCAGAAACCCACATCAAGCCTGGTTTATCAGATCATCTCGAGCTATTGACCTCCCAATTAGCCACAGCCCGGGAGCAGTTCGGGATGTACAAAGCTCGTTTGGCTGTTGTACGCTCAACACAACAACTACACTTTGAAGGTCAGTAGTTTGTATGCTACAGTAAGCTTAGTAGTAGTATTATTGAGGCTGTTTATTTTCGGTGGAAATTCTGTGGTTCTATTCAAAGTAATTATTCATTAGTTTATTCTTTATTTTATGTGTTTTAATCAAATCTTTGTCAATTTCTCGAATTTAAATTGCTTGTTTGTAAGAAAAACCATTGAATAAATCATTGTTAAAAACAACATAAAGATACAGCAGCTCACTTACCTAAAAAACTACCCAGTAAAGAATTAGAAGATAATTTTAATCTCACATTGGTATTTTATTCACAGACTTTCAAAGAGTTAGCCACCCTCTTTGATAGTAGATGCTTCTGATTGACAAAACAACACCCATGCACCACCATTTCTATACACTGTTTGAAGTAGTGTTGTTTGTTTGTGCAGACAAAGAGGGCGACACTATTCCTGCTGACTCTGACCTCTTCTCGGACACTACCAGTGTGATGACATCCACAATAGCTTCGTCACGTTCTAGGTTGTCTGAGTAAGTTATAAAATTCTAGATTAAATTTTGTATTTATAGGCACTTAAATGATCCTGGGATATCTTGGTTGTACCTTTAGTGTATTTTTTTCTATGTAGGTTTTCCATGTTTTCTATTATAGTAGGGTGAGAGGAACAGTTAAGGAGGAGCCAGTGCAAGGCAGGATAGAGAAGTCACGACTAAGGTGGTACGGTCATGTGACCTTACTTAGTGGTGGAGGAGTAGATACCAAAAAAACCCGACACCTTTGCTCAGTCGGTAGTATGTCTGCCTACTTCATTTCCAACATTTTCTCCAGCATCTTCTCTTTTTCCATCCTCATTACATGCCCATACTATCTCAAATCTTGCTTCCCCTACTATCTCATGTACTCCCTGTACCCCCACTCTTTGCCAGATAACTTCATTCCTAATCTTGTTTCTCCTCATGATAGTTAGCATGCTCTAAACAAACTTTATTCCCGTGGCCTACACATTCCTAGTTCCTTTTACATTCAATGTCCATGTTTCTGCAGGATATGTGACAATAGGCACAAAGTACCTCCTTAACAACACTTCCTTACACTTCAAGGCCACTTCTATTCTCCATAGCAGGTCTCCTACGCACTTAAATAATGATTCTCCCTGCTGTCCTCTTCTCATTATATCCTCTATACTTCCACCTTTCTCCTCAATCACACTTCCAAGATATTCTACGTTCTCTACTTTTCTCAGCTCTATTCCATCCAAACTTATGGCTTTATTAAGCCTTAAGGCCAGTACACACAGAATGCTAAGCTATGCTATGCTGTGTTGTGGTAAAACTTTGTCAGTTTGGTTTCACACAAATTGCTAAGCTAAGCTAAGCAATGGTCCCTCTTTTCCCTCCCAAATGGCGTTCTCCAAAATTTCTTGATTGAGTTCAACTGATAGTACTGAGGGAGAGAAGATGCTGCTGTTTGCAGCTGTTTTAGAAGATGAAGAAAATTTAAGAAGTGGAGGTTTGACTTATTCAATTAATGTTTCTCTTTTAAAATAAAAAACCTTTATTAAACATAAAACCTAAACAGAATATTACTTAAATACATGTGAAACAAACTGAAAATCAAACTTCAACACTTTTTTGGTTATTTTAACCAAACCAGCACTGTGTCTGTTCACCGCGGAGCCCAAGCTGCGTTACGCAGTAAGATGGCTCAAGATGTGAGATGGGAAAATTTCCCGGCCAGCAATTGGAAAAAAATAGTGCGCGTAGCAAGGCTTAGCTTAGCTTAGCTTTCTGTGTGAACCAACACATTTAAATATATGGTCCACTATTTTTCTAAACAGTCAGCAGAACAAAGCTTAGCTTAGCGTTCTGTGTGTACCGGCCTTTATCTTCTTCTTTGTCATTACCATAACTTTACACTTTGCCATGCAAAATTTCATTGCACACTCTTTTACTTCCTGATTCCATTCTTGTAGTTGTTTCTGTACTTCCTCTTCCTTCTCTCCCCCATACCATCAAGTCATCAGCAAACATCATCAGCTTTTATTCTTTTCTCCCTGAGTTTTCCTGCTACAAAGATTTGACAGCCAAGTGAAAAATTATTTTATCAAAAAAAATAAGATTTTTTTTCTAGCATCACGCCTTAACTACCTGTTCAGCTTATACACATATGTACTCATTACGCTAATGAGTTAGGGGGAGGAAGGTTTAATTTAGAGGAAGTTTACCGACATTTGCATTGTGGCAGAGTAGAAAACCACTTTGGAAATACCACCCTCAGTACACCCGACCGGGATTCAAACCCCAATATCCCTATCATTTGCAGTCCAGCCTAACACAAGAGTTGTGCCTTAGACCATGCAGCCTCAGAAGCAGGTACTATAAGATATAAATAAAAGCTAAATTTTCAAGTTAAAACTTTCAAATTTGTTTACTTTCATCTTAATCCTAGACAGCATCTGGTTCAGCGATGTCAGATGAATAAGGCAAGACAATAAGCCGCCTTCTCTTCCAAGGTGAGAAAAATAAATTCCCACTTGAACGAGAGTGTGTAACTGAAGCACTTCACGAGTCCAACTCTAAATTGAAACTGTATGCATGCAAAAACACAGCTAATTAAAGGGCATATAATGGGAGCCGACTATACCTTATTATTGAGGATCCTGTGATGTGCAGCTATCTGTTTCTACCAGCCGCAGCCACCGGTCCAGCAAAAACCGCCGCAAGCAGGAGCGTAAACTGCTCAGTCTTAAGGAGGGAAGTCCACATGAAGATCTGGCCCTAATAAGAGCACTACATGATTTGGTTACCCGCACTGACAATCTTAGAGGTAATTGTCTGAAAAGTTAAAAAACTAAAACTAAATGAGACTATAATAATTTTGGGTTAGAATCTAATGCCTTTTATTACACAAGATTACCACTTGACTGAATGTAAATTCACACTATATCACCACCTCATTACACTGTATTTATTTCAGTTCCACTCTAATGTTATCCTCCCATCTGTGTCTAAGTCTTCCCAGTGGTCTCTTCCCATTGAGTTTGCTAGTCAATACTCTGAACACTGTTCTAGATTCACCCATTCATGCTCCATCTCCTGTCCAGGTTTGATTATCCTAATAATGTCTTGTGATGAGTACAGGGTACGTAACCAATTATTATGTAATCTTCTACTACCCCATATTTTTATCCATTTTTGAACCAAATATATTCCTAAATTCTTAAGCACATTTTTTTCAACCATCTAAATTTGTTTTCGTCATTTAAGGTAAAGGCGATGTTTCACACCCATAGAGAACAGCCAGTAAGATTATTTTTTTATATATTCTAAGTTTTACATTCCTCAACAGCAGGCGAGAGGTTAACAAATTATTGATCGAGTAATAACATGCATTTCTCGACTGTATTCTTTTACTAATTTCCACTCTAATATTGTTATTGCTAATTAAGAGTGTTCCTAAATATTTAAACAACTTATATTTAATAAAATCCCTTAAATGTTATATACATAATAGTTTACGAATAGAATTGTTTACCATATTGAATATCAAAATTTCAAACAAATACCGAATAATGCAAATCAAATAGTTGATTTTATTAAATTTTTTATGTAAATTATTCTAATACTTGGCACTGCATCTTACTACCCATTTGGGTTATGTGCTTAAGTACTAATTGCGCAAATGGGTTAGGAATTGGCAAGGTTGAATATAGAGGAAGTGAACCCACATTTGTGTGTAGAGAGAGTGGAAAATCATTTAGGGAAAACAACCACTAGTTCACCTGAGCGAGATTCAACCCCTAATCTCACCGTCCTAAGCAGTCTACCTCAACACGAATATAGCGCGTTAGCTAACTATGCCACTTAGGCTTGTGTAAATTATTATTATTAGTAAATAACTTTTAAAAAATGTGTTTTTTAACTAATGGCGGAGTGCAAAAAAAGTACATTTCTTAAATGTTCTCTATGTTTGATACCCATTAAAACTTCTCTTTGAGAGATATCCCTTAAATGTTCTCTAGATTTGACACCCCTTAAACCTATTTAGCTTAACACCTCTTTAATCCCTGTCTGGCTAACAACAGGAAGGCTGATCGCACATAGATGGTTGAGCTTGGCAAGCTAATTTCTCCCCCCACCCACATGTACATGCCCCAAATAAGGTAGAGTAGATATATCTCTGTCCTCTAAATCTTTCAAGCTCTCTCTCTCTTGCTGAATCTAACAAATAACTCTTGGTAGACAAAGCACAATGAGTCTTGCACCTCACATTGTGTTTCTCTCTCCCTCTCAAGGTTAAAATACACCCCATAATCACCCCCCGCCCCCGCACTTTCTGAAGCCACTGTCTAAAAAATAGATTAACATTGATGAGTCAGCAGTAACTTTTTGGGAAATACCCAAACCTGCCAGATTTGTGGGAATGAATGAATTTCCAACCTAGCGTTCTGAAATGAAAGTTGTTTTCTTGCAGACGAGGTGCGATGCCTGTGCACAGAACTGCTCAGGTTCCACAGGGACAAGGAAGCTGCAAGTCTCCAGAGGGACTTAGTTAATGTCTTAAAGAACATGCAGGGGAGTCTCGCGGAAATATGGACCTCAGAGCTGGTGAGCTCTGGACCACATTTGAATGTAAGCTTGAAGAGTTTTTATCAATTAACAGCTTAAAAAACTTTTTTCCTCACATAGATGAGTGATTTCAAATAATGGTGTGATAATCACCTCTTTAGGGAGTATGCAAGAACAAAGCTGAACAAAATATTAGGTGACGTTGAGTCAGAGGTAAGTTTATTTGCTATCTACTTTGCTGCAAATTAACACACCTACTCCATTTTCTGTTTCTCTCAACCACATTCTTACAGTCCTTTGTCCAGTGGTGATAGAATAAAATGTGAATTTGGTTCCTCTTTTCATTGTTTAGGACACATTGTGTTGGCCTTTTATGTATTTTTAAGATTAAAAAATAAATATACAAGTTATATATATATATATATAAAATTTAAAGTATATATATATATATGTGTGTGTATTTTTTTTACTTTAAATTTTGAGTTGTCATTTGTTGTAGAGCCCTAATACTGCTTATTGTTGGTTTAGCTCCAACATAATTTTAGAACAAACTTAACAACCAGATCCCAGACCATTAAAATACTACTTAACTGAATGAGTGAATGTTGTAACAAATGCATTATAACAAAAAATTCCAATATTTTGTTTAGTGTTTCTATTTTGTAATGTTCTATTATATTTCCTATTATAAATTTTCCCAAGATCTGGTTTTATAAAATAGTGGATTTCGTCCAATGTTAGTTTTAATAAAAAAAATTTGTATCTTCTTTCATAATGCAGATCATTATTTACCTCAACCTTTCAAGCGTGACTTTGATCATTTACTGAATCCCTTTCTTAGGGTGACTTAATTTCCATGGTGCAGTAGTTAAAGCCTGTAAATGACTAAATACATTTCAAATTATTGACGACTGAAGATATCGCACATATTGCAGCGCACTTTACAAGTGGACGACTAAAGACGTCATACACGCTAAAGAGATTAAAATCATTGGAGGACATGCAGACAAAGGTATACTTTTTGCTGGTGATAGGGAGGTCAGGGTTTTAACTCCAGCTGAGTGTACCAAGATTTTTTCCTAAACAATTTTCCACTCTCACTCTACACAAATTTGGGAACATTTTCTCTAAATTCTACCTTTCTCATCCCTACCCCATTAGTGTGTATATGTGAATATCTCAAACAGGAAGTAAGATGCGGTGAACACACGTTGAAGCATAAGTCGACATAGAAGTGGGACCTTTCCCGAAGCCTTCTCAAGTCAACAACCCGAAGGTTGGTTTGATGTGATCCAGTGTCGAGTGTGGACTCAGCCCTTTGGCTGGTTTGTGATGTCTGCACCATCTAGTAGAAATCCCATGTACTAGGGAATTTCAGGAAGTGTGGTGGTTCCCCGTTGCCTTCCATGCTGAATTTCTATTAGCGAGCGCTAAAGGGCCTACCAATTTTACAGGGAAGGTATTTTCACATACTTGCCAGGGTTCTTTCACATACGGTACCACAACCAACATGGGACTTACAGCTTTACTTCCCCTTCCAAGGATGTTCTTAATTTTTATTCCTCAAGAAAAATTTGTTGACCTCTGCTGGGTTTGAACCCATGAACATCGCTCCTAAGGCGAGCGCTTTACCCCAAGACCACTGAGGTCAACCTTGATACCTTACACATTTATACTGACTTTTGAAAGGGTTTTTGCTTTATTTTTAAAGGAGTATAAAAGAGCAAAGCCTACACACATTCCAAAAAAATGTAGGCCTCAAATTTAGCAATCAAACCACAACACACATTAAATTTGGGGAATCTCAGACTCCTACGTCAGAAAAAGAGAGTATAACACCGACTGAACTGTGGTTAGAGGTTGACAATTAATTCAATCAACAATGATCAACAGCCATAATCCAGTAAATGTTCTACTCTCTTCTGCCGAAGAAGGGGTCTGAAGTGCCCCAAAAATTGTCTTGTTTTTAGTTGTGATTTAATTGCTAATTTTGAGGTCTACAGCTTTCAGGTACTCTGTACTCCTATCATTCCTACAATGTTTATTGAATACAGTACAGTGATCTTTTTATCTTGTCTTGTATTCTAGGTGTTTGGTCCAGAGGCGACTGTGAACAGTATCACGGCTAAATTTGCCTCAAGTGGAAATCTTAACACAAGCCACACACTTTTAGGTAAGATTTTATTATGTAAAAAACACCTTTATTCAGAAGCATATATTGTTAGTGTCGAAAATATTGATATGAGGGAGTTGGATGGAGGTTTGAACATACATACTCAGTCCAAATGTACCTCTAATAGTGATGTATCTTTTTTTCTAGAACCCCAATTGAGAATTGCTCCTGTAATTAGCAGTGATACTACTTGGCAGATGGAAATACTAAAGGCATCTTGACTCCTTTTGAAATATGTGACTAGATTGGTAGGAGTTTTTATCTGATTATTGAGAGTTGTTTTACCGATTGACTCCAGCTGGAAAATATATTTGTTTTAGAAAACATTTTGGTGTATTTTAATTATACTGAGGTCAAATACCTTAGCGCATTCAGTAGCCTTTTGAGCTAAATGTTTGATTCTTGGCATGACTGAACAATTTATTTTCTTTTGAAATCGGGGCTTGCTCTTTCATAGTGATGAAATAACGGCAAGGGACAGGGAGTTGTCTCTTTTTCTAGAATTAAGATAGGTGTTTTGAGTTCTGTGTTTACATTATCAGCCAATCAGAAAATTAAAGTTAATAAATATCAACACACATCTTTGTGATTATGGCTCGTTCCATATGGAGAGGAATACATACAATTAATTTGAATTAGTTGAAAAAAGACACCTGAACAGAGGATCTAAATTAATTTAAATATGGTCCTCTCCATACAGCCATTGCCATAATTAAAATGATTTTTTACTTCTTTTTAGATATTCATTGAAATTTCACTTTAATTATAAACTTGTATTGTATACTTGGCAATATAACAGCCGTTCAGAGTTGCAAATGGCTGTGATGCCCGATAGCTTTCGATACTATTGGTCGCTCATATGTAGTGGTTGATTGCACACATCCATCACAGACTCAGCCTTAAACTATGAGTGAATGACTCTTGAGCATGAATTGAGCATTGGAGCACTAAGCCAAAGGTCTTGGGTTAAATTTCCATGTCTGTGACATTTTTCAACTAATTTAAATGAAATTAAGGTTTGATATCCCATATTTAAAAAACATCTCTATAAGGAAAACCTCTTTTCGCTTTATGATGTAATTGTATTATACTTGGAAGAAGCTATAGAAAAGGTGGATAGAAACATATAAAAGAAACAAACACATTATGGCTTTTACAATGAATAGAACACAGTTCACACTTTTCATTGCTGTCATAGGACAAAGAGGGTTGCCTCTTAAAGAAAATCGATCATCACTGCTCCTTTATGTTATACCTTTTACATGTTCCTATCTATGTGTACTATCATTCTTTACAATTTTCTCCCTTTTGTGTGCTTTTTTATGTTACGCGTTTCACACTCCTCCTTGACGAGTTCCGGTAGAATGAAACTTAAGTCGGGGATTGGGTCGTGATGATCTATTTTCTTTAAGAGGCAACCATTACCTTTGTCCAATGGCAGCAATGTATGAGTGTGAACTGTGTTTATATATTCATTGTAAAAGCCATATTGTGTTTGTCCCTTTTATGTTTTTATCCACCTTTCCTATACATTCTTCCAAGTATAATACCATACGAGGTGTGGCTATTAAATAACCGGATTGATGCTGCTCCCAGCAAACTGCGAGCGTGCCGCGACATGATGTTTGTCTGATGGTTCCTTCCCCCACCCTGAGCTCGCTAGACAAGCCAGCAGGTCGCTCAGTTTGACTGTAGCAGTTGATTGAATTAGTCTACGCACCAGTGGCGCGTCGGAAAAATGCCAAGTGGTCAGACGGAGCAACAGGTTAACCTCAAGTTTCTTGTTAAACTAGGGAAAACTGCCACAGAAGCTTATGCATTGTTGAAAGACGTCTTCAGGAATGAATGTTTATCCCGCACACAAGTTTTTGACTGGTCTAAACGGTTTAAAGAAGGGTGTGAAATGACCAAAGACAATCGGCGCCCAGGACGGCCCTTAATGTCAAAAACGGACATTGAAAAAATTGGTAAATTAATCGGCGCTGATCGTCGTCTGAGCATCTGAGGGTTTACTGAAATGACAGGAATCGACAAAGAAAGTGTTCGACAGATTTTGCATGAATCATTTAACATGCGGAAGGTTTGCACAAAAATAGTGCCGAAACTGCTCACTTCCGAGCAAAAGGAATCAAGACATAACATTTGTACTGACATCCTAAACAACATCGCCAATGATCCAGATTTGTTAGACAAGGCGATTACTTTTGATGAATCGTGTTTTTTTTACTTATGATCCCCCAAAACAGAGGCAATCCACGCACTGGAAGAGCCCAAGCTCGCCAAGGCAAAAAAAAAAAGCCAGGATGAGCAAATCTAAATTCAAAGCAATGATGATTGTCTTTTTCGACATTCGTGGCATTGTCTACATTCACTGGGTACCCGAGGGTCAGACGGTCAACCAGCATTTCTACATCGAGGTTCTGACGGCCCTACGTGAGCATGTGAGAAGACGAAGACCCGATTTGTGGAAGACCAATTCCTGGAGCCTTCACCAAGACAATGCACCAGCCCATTCTGCCTTGTCTGTGAAAGCGTTCCTCACAAAATACGGCATCATCGTGTTGGAACATCCACCATACTCGCCCGACCTTGCCCCCTGTGACTTTTTTCTATTTCCCAAGATCAATTCAGCGCTGAAGGGGACAAGATTTGAAAGTGTGGAAGCGGTTAAAGCAAAAGCGACAGAGGTTCTCAACCAGCTGACAGAAGAAGACTTCCAGCACTGCTTTCAACAATGAAAACGTCATATGGAGCGGTGTAGGGATCGCCAAGGGGAGCACATTGAAGGCGATAAAACTTTTGCTGTAATTGGTGACGAATAAAAAGTGTTATGACTTCAGTCCAGTTATTTAATAGCCATACCTCATATTTTAAAAACTTATACTGAGAAACAAATAATTCTCTCACATCCACAGTTCTTTTAAAAATGCAGAGATGCTTCCTTAGTTGAACGTGAGTTTTGTAACAATGGTTGTCTCATCAATTTTGACATCCTTTACTACATTTTTCCCAAACTTTTTGATTGTGACCTTAAATATAACATTTTCCCAGTGGCAACCCAAAGTGCCATTACATATAGTTTTTAATTGCCCATTATTTTCATATCAGTGTTTTGTTTATTGAATTAATTTTGGTAACTTTATATTCACATAAAATGTAAAGAACTATTTTTAGTAAAAATGTGACTTTGCTACACTGTTAAATAGGTGATCAAACATACTATTTCACCGGCTACTATAATGCTGTTTTATTCTTGGGGAAAGTTTTTTTTAGTTTTTATATTTTATCAACTAAATTGAATCAATTTCATTAAAAAAAATTCTACAAATAGAAAATTACACAATACAAGTCCCAGATAATTAATTTACCAGTTAAATAAATGAAATTTAATGATCTAATAATGTTAACATTTAGATAAAATTTCTCTTTCCCTGAAGCATCTTGAGAATAAATGTAGTAAAGTAAACCTCTTACTGTGTTTTCTAATAATCGGATTCGACCCCTCTCTGATTTTTTGAATGTTATGTTTAAAAGCATGGTTAACAGCTTTATAAATTAGAGATGAGGATGTGCACCTGCATTAGTTTGGCAAGAGGATGATAATAAAATCTCTTAGCTCACCCGACCGGGGACTTACATTGTTATCAGCAATCCGGTCTTTTGATACCATGTTACCACCAGTCCATCTATGTGATCATCCTTTCCTTTCTCTCAGGTGGCCATGCCCTCTCAATTACTTTAACTTTCTTGACAGTTTTTTTTATTATTTTGTTCACACCCTCTTAAACCTTATTGAAAACCTGATAAGGTTAAAATTCACTGTGTCATGGCGCAAAATCAGGAGAGTGTACCATTAATTCAAAGTTCACATAAGTGCATTTAAAAGTAAGTTGAAATCCATCAAAGGTTCATTAATAAGTAAAACTAAACTTGTGATATATTTAAGCAAACAAACTAATCACTAGGTTTTTCTTTTTATTTAGTTAAAGTCTAGGACAATCACAAAAAACATCTAATCACAAAGTAAATATGGAACTAACAGTGGTGCACCCAGAAATTATTTACATACAATGTACCAAAACTATTTATTTTTAATTTATAAATTTTGGGGCACTTTAAATGTGTTCAATAGTGGGTTTACCATAGTATTTTCCTCGCAAACTAGGAAACTTTTTGTGTTTTACTCGAAGATAAGAATCATCAGTAGTGGCAGAATCTTATTAGTGTATGAGGGATGGACAGCTAGAAAATTAAAGGGTTTCTCCATGCAATCCAAAGGAGAGTTCAAGGACCCTCTCCAGGAAAAGTTAATGCATCTAGAAGTTCTTACTCCCCTGACAAATTTTTGAAAATGATTTTGAGATCTTAGGGGCGGGGGGACGCTTTAGGTGTCAATATTTTTATTGGCGAAGCTGGAATTTTTTTCAGAGCTGATATTTGTTTTGAAACCAAGTTTAAGTCTCTTAAGTTACACCCTAGTATAAAATACTTTTTAGTTCACTATTTATCTCATGTACTGTCATTACAATAAACATGTTATTCATTAATATTTGTTGTCCTTTAAATTACTTATGATAAAGCCAACTATACAATAATCCAAAGGGATAACAATTGATTAATAGAGTACTATCACTAAGAAAATAATTACTACTGCCACATAGGTTAGCATCAATGACTTTCAATATTCTCCAGGAAAAGCTAATGCATCTAGAAGTTCTTACTCCCCTGACAAATTTTTGAAACTGTCAATATTTTTATTGGCGAAGCTGAATTTTTTTTCAGAACTGATATTTGTTTTGAAACCAAGTTTAAGTCTCTAAGTTACACCCTAGTATAAAATACCTTTTAGTTCACTATTTATCTCATATACTGTGATTACAATAAACATGTTATTCATTAATATTTGTTGTCCTTTAAATTACTCATGATAAAGCCAACTATACAATAATCCAAAGGGATAACAATTGATTAATAAAGTAGTATCACTAAGAAAATAATTACTACCACCACATAGGTTAGCATCAATGACTCAATGTTTGCAATAAAAAGCTTGTGGTAATCAGGTGAAAAATAACTTGAATCATCTTTCGCTTGTCCAAGTCACAAGGTTTGTTGTAAAGCCCGGCATACATTCAGAAGTTATATGATTTTTTATATAAATCTACAGCTAGAGACTTTTTTAAGATACCTCATCACTTTCCTTTATAGCGTCCATAAATTTTATAGCTGAATCCCCTTTCTTTGCATGGGATATTGTGTTATTTAATTTTAGATGGAAATGAGGAATTTTTATCTGAGACTCAATGGAATGGTTTAGCGCTACCCGAGAAACATCGCAAGGTGACCATGTAGAAGCATCCACGGGGTTAAAAATAATTGCTATATTTTTTTGAAGGCATTATTAAAACAGACCTATCGGATTATTACCCTCTAAACAATTAAGAGTTTATAAAGCAATACTGTTGATTAGGGTAGCTACCCCAATTTCACCTCCTTAATCACAAAATATTGGAATGAAACATCTTTACTTTTCTTAAATAGCTTATAAGGAACACTTATGCCAAATTTCAGCCCTCTAGCTTCATGGGAAGTGTGAAATTAGTGATGAGTGAGGCATAGTCTATTTAATTGAGATAATATTGGTGTTCCCATTAATAAATCATTCGGTTGCTTAGCAAATTGTTAAAAATTAATTTCAATTTTCACATTAATAACATAATAGAACTTTAAAACCACTGCCAACCAGTAAATTTATTCAATATTTTTGTCCAATTTGAATTATGAAGTTGTTTACTTGTGTTGCCATGACAAAGAAATTACAATTAAAATAGCTAAGAAGATTACTAAATAATTGAATGATTCTTTTTACTTGGTCCCTTTCTAAAATGAAATTTATGTTAAATTAAATATCAAGAATATATTATATAGTTTTCAAACTTAAAATATTTAAAATTGTATTAATCAATATGTTTAGATACAAAACTAGCTCTAATTTAGTAACTATTTAGTTACAGAATTATGTTGGTTAACCCATTTAAAATCAATGTTGATCTTAGTTATTACAATACATATTTTACCAAACTTACATTTATATTATAAAAAGCACTATTTCATATTGTTTGCTAGAAATATTATTTTTAAGTTCAAAGTATCGGCATCAACTTTTAAAAGGATTAAAAATAGAAAAGAAGTAAATCTATCAATAAAATATAGTCTAAGCCTGTATAACGCGCATATGCAACTACGCCTAAAGGAATGGAAATGAGCAGAATAAGTTATAATGCACGAGTACACAAAGGTAATAAACAAAATATGAAACACTTCAAATTTCTTTGTTTATTTCTTATAAGGTAAATTAAGTTAGTGAAGCATATTTTGGGGAAATATTAGCTTATTAGAATGTCGATTTTATTTACTTTTTATTTAAACAGTGTAGAAACACACCACAATAATGTAAAGTGATAGTGAAGGAAGTCAACATGAAAGGATAATTAGGTTAGTCCTGGATATAAACAAACACACTTCTCTATTTTCTTTCTACACTTTTTACTCCCCACGTCAAATTTCCACACTTCCACATTGTTTTCGGAAATATTTATTTTTCATATGAAAAGACATTAATTAAAAAGTAATATTCTTGAAAATTCAAACTAATGTGGAAGTTTGAAAAAGTGGGAAGTGTAAACATTTAATAAGACATTGAGAATTGTGCTTGTTCCTATTGTAACTATCCTTTCAGGTTGGCTTCCTTCATCATCACTTTACATCATTGTGTAGTGTTTACACTGTCTTGTTATTCATTTCCAAGCCATCATGCAATTATCCATTTCGTTAAAAATAAAGCCCAGCATACATTCAGAAGTTTTATGATTTTTATATAAATCTACAGCTAGAGACTTTTTTTTTAAGATACCTCAATCACTTTCCTTTCTTTATAGCGTCCATAAATTTTATAGCTGAATCCCCTTTCTTTGCACGGGATATTGTGTTATTTAATTTTAGATGGAAATGAGGAATTTTTGTCCGAGACTCAATGGAATGGTTTTAGCGCTACCGGAGAAACATCGCAAGGAGGTGACCATGTATCTTTTATAATGGGAAGTTTTTCCACCCCTTAGAAGCATCCACGGGGTTAAAAATAATTGCTATATTTTTTCGAAGGCATTATTAGAACAGACCTATCGGATTATTATCCTCTAAACAATTAAGAGTTTATAAAGCAATACTGTTGATTAGGGTAGCTACCCTAATTTCACCTCCTTAATCACAAAACATTGGAATGAAACATCTTTATTTTTCTTAAATAGCTTATAAGGAACATTTGTGCCAAATTTCAGCCCTCTAGCTTCGTGGGAAGTGTGAGAATTAGTAATGAGTTAGTGAGGCATAGTCTATTTAATTGAGATAATATCGGTGTTTCCACTTATAAATCATTCGGTTGCTTAACAAATTGTTAAAAATTAATTTCAATTTTCACATTAATAACATAAGAGCTTTAAAACCACTGCCAACCAGTAAATTTATTCAATATTTTTGTCCAATTTGAATTATACTTGATTGAAGTTGTTTACTTGTGTTGCCATGACAAAGCAATTACAATTAAAATAGTTAAGATTATTAAATAATTGAATGATTCTTTTTACTTGGTCCCTTTCTAAAATGATAATTTATGTTAAATTAAATATCAAGAATATAATATATTGTTTTCAAACTTAAAATATTTAAAACTTGTATTAATCAATATGTTTAGCTACAAAACTAGCTCTAATTTAGTAACTATTTAGTTACAGAATTATGTTGGTTAACCCATTTAAAATCAATGTTGATCCGAGTTATTTCAATACATATTTTACCAAACTTACCACATTTATATTATAAAAAGCACTATTTCATATTGTTTGCTAGAAATATTTTGTTCATATTTTTAAGTTCAAAGTATCAGCATCAACTTTTATAAGCATTAAAAATAGAAAATAAGTAAATCTATCAATAAAATATAGTCTAACGAGAGCCTGTATAACGTGCATATGCAACTACGCCTAAAGGAATGGAAATGAACAGTATAAGTTATAATGCATAATTACACAAAGGTAATAAACAAAATATGAAACACTTCAAATTTCTTTGTTCATTTCTTATAGGGTAAATTAAGTTAGTGAAGTATATTTTGGGGAAATATTAGCTTCTTAAACTGTCAATTTTATTTACTTTTTATTTAAACAGTGTAGAAACACACTACAATAATGTAAAGTGATAGTGAAGGAAGCCAACCTGAAAGGATAATTAGGTTAGTCCTGGATATAAACAATTTCACTATTTTCTCTCTACACTTTTATACTCCCCACGTCAAATTTCCACACTTCCACATTATTTTGAATTTTCGGAAATATTTATTTTTCATATGAAAAGACATTAATGAAAAAGTAATATTCTTGAAAATTCAAACTAATGTGGAAATTTGAAAAAGTGGAAAGTGTAAACGTTTAATAAGACATTGAGAATTGTGTTTGTTCCTATTTAAGTCTAACCCAACTGTCCTTTCAGGTTGGCTTCCTTCATCATCACTTTACATCATTGTGTAGTGTTTACACTGCCTTGTTATTCATTTCCAAGCCATCATGCAATTATCCATTTTATTAACATTTTTTATAATCATATTTTATTAAATTTTTATTTGAGTGTTATTTTTAATTTAAAAATTGATATTTTCATTGTTTCACTTTTTTTTAAGTACTTACTCTTTATGAATATACCGGTACTTGACTCGAATGAAAAAACCCAAACTCCCATACCCCTAGTTTAAACACATACTATTTTATTAGTTAATAGCGATATTCTCAACCATATAATCACAACATTGTTAAATAAGTTTTAAATTTAATATGACTGATGACATCTATCCGCTGAAGTTTGTTTGATTTGGTATGACGCCATGGAGATTCTCTAAGTTTTAAAATAAATCAATAAAAATTTGTATCTCTTCAATTGATATGATTTTTAGGGATGTGCACAGCTTTGGGGGAAATTGTCTTCATCATTTATTTAGTCTTCACCAATAAAAATATTGGCAGCTAAAATACATATTTATGTAAATTTTTTGTCATTCTGTGCTGTTTTATACATTGCCAATTTATATTCACTTGCCAAAAAATGTAAAGTAATTGAATATGTTACAACAACTTGATTTTACAACTTGAGGTCGAATATATTGAATATTTTTGCAATTTATGTTTATAGTGTTTAAACATATATGAATATTCGCAATATATTTTTTCAACGTACAATGTTAAAACTTAAATTTAGCTTAAGAAATATCTGGTATATTTGACCAGACTTCAGATTGAAAAATCTGACTTTACCATCACTAATGATTTTTTTAAAAAGCACTATTTACAACTAAAATATACTTCTAATCAATTTTATAAAACTAAACTTCATATAAAGGTTATTTGAAATCTAGCAATAGGTTAAATCATGGTTTAAATTGGGAGGCATGATTGGCATACTACCTGAATAAAAATGGAGTAGAAATGGTTTGTATAAAACACTAAAATCATACAAATTAATTTTAAAGACGAGCTTTCAATGCATAAACAGTTTCTTTAGGTTCAAAGTAAGCAGTTTTTCTTGGTTGGACTGCCAGTCCTATCATTTACTCACTAGAACTCAAAAGAGGTTCCTTTGGTAGTGAAGCCTCATCTTTAAAAATATGTTAATGTTTTATACAAACCATTTTTATTCCAGCATTACTCAGGTAAGTATGCTAGTGATCTTTTTCTAGTTTATACCATAAAACTATCTCAATTTGACATAATACAAAACTCTGCAGTATTTCTAAGGTAAGTAGCAACCATTATAAACTATCCATTGTATTACTATAACAATAAACATATAAAGTTAATTTTATAAATGTGTGTCTGTAATCTGTTTGCAAAAGCCAACTTCTAAGCGGGTAAGATGAATCTTTCTTTTAATGAACATTCAATATTAAAGGCATCCAAAATCACTTTAGTTTGAAATGTATCCAGTAGTTTATAGTTTACCAATTATCATATTTACATAGTAATAAAACAATTTATAATGAATATATATTACTGATAAATTGACAACCTGCCCTTTACAATATACAAATAAAAAAATTATTTTTAGACAAAAGTTTCCTAAGCATTAAATATAGTTCACATTAAATTAGTGGAGTAAATTATGCTCCTTGAGTAAGTATAACAAGTTAATGGCATCCATTATTAACTAGAAATGTAATTCCTCCATATATCACTCATATATTTAACAAACAAAACATCATTTCAACTGGTTGCAGTCCTTCTAAATAATTCAAGATGACATACTTTTAAACACATCTGATAATCATTGAAGTGAGCTCATTGTCACCACCATGGACTCCTAAGCTTATTCAATGAGCTTCTTTGCCTTGAAGAACCGGCGAAGGTAGAGGACCTGCCAAGTGGCCAAACCGAGCAGACAGCACATGCTGAAGATACTGAAGTACAACACTCGGCTGTTGGTCGACTCTAAAACCAGAACAATGGACACTTCTATTATCTTATATCTCACCACCTGTTTGAGTTAATACGCATATATATTAAATACACCAATGTGGTAGAAATGAGAAAGATAAAATTTAGAGGAAATGTACCCCCATTTGCACTATAAGAGTGGGAAAACATTTAGGCAAACAAACCCTCAGTACACCTGGCCGAATGTGAGTGATTGACACCTTAAGACCATTCAATCACCTAAGTGGATGACACTTCTAAATAATCACTTGTGTGTATGTTTATTTAGCCAAGACAAGGTAATTCAATAATACATAATATATTTATTTTCAAATTGTAATTTTAAAATAGGTGTACATTATCTCACATTATCATTCAAGCCTTAAAAACTTAATTTTTCAGTTATCAGCTATTATAATTTGGAATGCTTACTCAACCCTTAAGATTGTTGTATCCATCATAATTTTTAACATAAACTTTAGTTTACTTGCATTTTATTTTAATGTTTGTATAGTGATGTGTATGGCCAAGTGCACATTGAAACATGGGTCTGGGCATAGTGAAAGAAAACAAGACATAGCACAGTTGTGTAATAGACTCATAGTCGAAACATGGTGGGCAGGGGCCAGAAACTGTGCTTCAAACACAGGTCAACAAAGGCCTGCCCTGCTTTATAATCTGTGTATACTATTTAAAATCACTAGTTACAAAATCCTGTCCTGATATATATTATCTCTCCTATATTAACTACTCCTGAATGTGCCTTTACCTCGTTCCCATAAAATAAACATTTCAAATAGTACTCATCAAGTGTCATGACATTTTACATTCCAACTAAAGAACCTCTGCATATTTAAAATGTGAGGACTAAATATGGCCCCAACCAGTAATCGAAGTTTCTAGGTATATGGCTGATCATCTGAAGCACAAAACCGCAACTCTCTTCATTTTGGCCAGTGCCGGCTGTTAATCAAGTCTCACCGTTTGTGTCTCTCATCTCCTCCTCTCGCTTGCGCATGGTTGAGAAATCTTGGACGATGGCGTCAGACAAGTCTTCCAGCCGCTTCAGCTCAACTTCGAGAGGCTTCAATTTTGCTGCTTCACCAAGCTACACAACAAGTAAAGACTTTGATTAAGCTTTTGGGTTTAGTGGTAAAATGGTCCAGAATGCATGGTTAAAAGTTAGGTCACACGTGCAAAGAACCAGATTCTCGCCTATCCTGTGTTGGATTAAAGAGTATAGAAATAAAATTTATAATTTAAAAATTGTCATTTTATTTTTAGAAGAGAAAGAATTTTAGTCGTCTTAATTTAAATTTTTAGTACAATATTTTAGTTTTTTCTCTTAATCTTAAAAACCAGTATTAACTTGTAAAATAAACACAGACAATTTGCACACTTTCCACAAACTGTCTAATAAAACAACATCAATTACCTATTTGAAAATTTACTATTACTTGAGATGAATCCTTAAGGACATTTTGTGAATTTTAAAAAAGGCTGTGGACCTTAGTTTATATTTTAATCAAATTTTGAATTCAATTTTTTTAGATCCATTGTGAGTGTGTTAACACTAACATAATAACATAACATTTTTATTACGATTATTTTAAGATCATTTGAAATTACATTTTTAAGAAGCACCCTGCAGAAGATATGAATAAAGTAAGGAATTAGGTGGTGAAGTTCATTGCACAGATCAATTAATAACGGTGCACAAATTCTCGATAAAAAATAGAGGGAGTCTTAATATATCTTATGTATTGCGATCGATAAGTAAATATGACGTAATAGATGAAACCTTTCAAGAACTATTTTACGTGATCTGAGTTTATTTATTATTAATTTTTTAGAAATTTAATGTTTTATTTTTTTAAATACATCAAAATCAACACTAAATTAAATATATCAAACTACAAAACAAAACAAAACAAAAATCAATATATTTTAACCCGGTGTGAATAGGTACAATTAAACATTAGTATATTTAAATATTTTTGTATGGGTGGAACTATCTAGTTATTAGTAAAAAAAAGAAGAAAGAAATGAACGTATTTGTTTTCAAGTAATTTTTAACAGTCTGAACAGATACTTATGGTGTTGCCGCAAATCTATTAATTCTATTGGTACGTAAATCTGGCTTCTACTTCCAAGTAATGTAACATAACGAAACATCCAAAATGCAACCATCCATCATGACAGCTAATTGTTGACTGACCTATTGTTCATAAACTAAACAGATATTTAACATAGAATAGCATTCAAAGGTTCTACAAATTTTGATGTAAACTTAAATGTTAATTTACTTTAGATCGCTAACCTAGTCCATACTTACACCTTCATAATTCTTGGCTTCAACTCCCCTCTTTGTCACCAGGGACACTTCTTGGCTGATGCCTCGGTGTTCTGTTGGAGGAAAATAAACTCAGTAATTTGGAACAAGGCCTAGAATATAATTTTTAATACTTGGTTTGTGTCGGTGACCTAGCGGTCTAGGGGTAAGGTGTCAAACTTCTATGCTGGCGGCCGGGGTTCAATCCTCGGTCCCAGCACAGATTTATCTGATTACCAAACCCATCCTTCACCTCTGACAAGACATCTTGTGAATGTGGGGAATGCCAGGCCTCCACCGTGGTTCGGATTCCACGTCAAACTGTAGGTCCTCCATTTCATCTCACAATCACCGTACCATTACACATTAGCGTAAGTGTGTATAACCCGAACGGGTAGTAAGACGCGGCGCTAATAATAATAATACTTGGTTTGTCCGGTGTTTAATTTCAAGAGAATATTCTCCTGAATAACAACTGTGCAGGGCTTCATTTATTTGGGGAACTTTTAGACTTATTAAAAACAAGACATGATTTAGTTTATATTTTTTGTAAACTTTAAATTCAAAACTAGTTCTAAAATCATCAAAAATAAAAAGGTAGCCTATATAGGCCTAGGCTGTTAGAAAAAAATTTATCAACATTCTCCTGAAGAGAGGATGGGACACAAGAAGGGGAACTCACTTCAAATGCACTTGGGTGAGAAGAAACTCGGGCCTTTCAGATCAGAGTCAAAATTACAAAATATTACACCACTGTAACACCTGCATGGTCTAACGTGTCAGCCTCATGTTATTACCAGTGACAAGGGGTTTGAATCTGTCAAGTAGTGTAATGAGGATGGTTCTCTTAAATTGTTCTCCCACCTCCATGCAAATGAGGATGCATTTACTTAAACTCTACCTTTCACATCCTTATTCAAAAAGTGTAATTGATTTAACTAAAATGGTAAGTTTTACTAAAATGTGGTAAGAAAAAAACCCTAAGTTAATCCTGCAAGTAAATCACAACAGCAATTTAAAACGGTTTCAAAAATTCAATCTACAGTTTGTAACCTTATATATCACTTAATATAGGCCTACTTTAATCATTTTTATTTTAAATCAGAGAGTGGTTACTATTCATCAAATAACCATCAGGCTAACTTGCAGAGTTAAATTTTTACTCAAGTTGGGTTAAATCCACTATTTTATGTATTTTATGAATCTAACCCTTGGAAAAAATTATGAAAATAAGAAAATATTTTTAAATATAGCTAGTAGAAAAATATAAAATACAAATAGTAGCCTAACTAAACGTTAACATTGTTTTTTATAATACATTCATTATAACATTCATAAATTAATTTAAGTGTTAACAACCAGGCCCCAGACAAGTGATTTAAGTTCAATTATAATTAGTTCTAAACCACCAATAAGCTGTATTGCAGATCTAAAACAAATTTAGCTTGAAAAATTGTAAATAATTTTTTTTAATGGATTTGAGTCTTGAATCCAAAATTTTCTCGAATACTTAAATATCCTGAGGGATTGAAGATCCTATCCCTAATTTTTACAAATAATAATAATAATCAATCTTACATTTCATTTATAGATACAAATGATCAATCCTATAAGGGCTGAGTATGCAATTAACCAGCCATAATGATTTCATTCTAGCTTATCTTTTTTAAATAGTGTATGCAGTTTTCATACTTACGTTGTGAAACCCTGGAAATGAAGCAAACTTCAAATGTATCATACGTCTCTGTGACAAATGAGAACTTTCCCTTAGAAATATCATCCTTTTGAGACAAAATATGTCCTACAGAATCTTTCACCTAAAAAAAAGAGAATGGGGAATTAGAAATATGAATTTGAATTAAAGATGATGAGTCATAATGAGCATAATGGAATCTGGACACTAAAGAGTGAGTCATCATCAGGACTATTATAGCTACTGTTATGTTACACTTCAATGTCAAAGTCCTAGCCACAAATGTTTTCAATGCAAGAGAATTGTGAATATTGACAGAAAAAAAATAATTATAGAAGCCATCAGTGATAGAGATATGGCCTCGGTCCACCATTATAAAAAGGTTTAATAGTCAGATTAGCAAATTTTACATGCCAGGGTAGCTCTACCTAAGTAGAACTAAGGTGATTGAGCCAGTAGTGTTTATTAGATTACAATGCACAGCGATTTTTTCAAAAAATGACATGAGAGGCACACTGGTGCAGTTCCAAGCAAACTACATGCCCACTCAGTTTTGTTCTTGCATAATGCCGAGATCACGAATCAACTTAACGTTTACTTCAAGTTAACTTAACGCAAAGGATCTCCTTGTGTGTTTAAATGGAAGCGATCACGATGCAGTTAACTTAACGTTGACTTGCAATTAACTCGGTGTAAGGCATGTCCTGGGAGGTCTTTTACTTTAAGTGAACGTTACTTGAAGGGTATCACATGATCTAGCCAGCCAATCATTAATGAGTGACATCAACAGGGCTATTTAGTAATTCATTTGTTAGCTTAAAGATTAAGGTCTACTCTTTAGCTTATGTTCTAGTGATCAGGCATTGAATCAAAGTAATTAAACTAAAATAGGAAAGCTAAAGTTATCAAAAAAGTTTATTATTATTATTATTAGCACCGCGTCTTACTACCCGTTCGGGTTATATGCACTTACGCTAATGTGTAATGGTAGGGTGATTGTGGGATGAAATGGAGGACCTACAGTTTAACGTGGAATCCGAACCACGGTGGAGGCCTGGCATTCTCCACATTCAAAAGATGTCTTGTCAGAGGTCAAAAAAGTTTAATAATAGATATTTATGTCAATTGAAAACTATAAACATTAACAGATCATAACTCGCGAATGCAGATGCTTGTCTTTGAAAGTTATTTATTCTTGAACCGATGTGTTATTAAATACAGTTTAGGTTATGTTTTAAAGCTTTATAAGAATATTTATAATACGTACTATGTAATCAACTTTCTGGCCGGGGGCATCAGACACTTCATAATCTCCAGTTACCAAAACGTTAGACTGTAATTCTTCTTTGAGACACTTTTGCGTGTTCGGGTGTAGATTCCACATAATACCGCACACATTTGTTGCTAAAATTGCAACTATAGAGAATATTAAAAGATTGAGATCCATTTTAACATAAAATGACAAAACAAACAAAATTAATGTATCCAATAAATAGTGTTGACTTGTTTAATAAACATCAAAGTCACGTCATACAACAATAAATGTTTATAGACATTCTCCTTCAACAATCTGTTAAATGCTGATGAGGTGGCAGCCATTCATTGCAGAAATAAAACATTTGTGAGCTCCCTTCCGGTGACATTTCAACTTTTACTCGGCTTTGAGCACGGTAATTAAAGAGAGGGTAGTATAATATTATTTTTAGACTATAGGAGCGCTAGTAAAACGCATAAACCACCCATGTAGCAAAATTTTGAAACTCAAAAGGGAAACAGTTTAATGACGTTGATATTAACGTGAATTGTCCCCATAAAAATGGAAAAAGTAATTATTAGACATAGTTTCAAAAGGTTTTTCCTGACTATAGTGGCGAACAATCTTTTAGAAAGGATTTAACTTTATTTAAAGCGAGCTTAATTATTGATTTTAATGATCTTCAAGATGAAAATTCAACTTAAATAACATGATGATTGTTCAGCTGTTACCCGACTAACCTTAATTTCCATCCCAAAAGCTAAGTTTAAATAAACTGCACAAATTAATTTATATTTAAATGCTATAATTTTAGTAGCCTATGTATTATTTGATTATATGTATCCTTGTGGATGTAATTGTGGTGTTAAATAAAATTATTATTTGATGCCTATAAGAAAAACTGTCGTGGCTAGTATGGAATCACGCCGGGATTCTTTATTTTTCTCTCTGCCAAATTACTATATATTTTATGATTTATAGCACGCAATCACACACTTTAAGATGTGAGATTACGATAGTAACAAATGAAATACTGTCTAGAAATCCCAGGCCTTAGTAAAAAATGTGTTGAAAACTAATCAAATTGTCCTCTTGAGTCGTATCCTACTAGGACATCCACGTCAATTCCTTCTAACAAAATTATTCTTAAAATAATATTTGATTGAATTTTGTATTTATTCACACATGAAAGGTTAGGTTCAAATTGGCACTATATCGTACGGTAACCATAAAATCTTACTGCACCATCATATGTTACAAATAGCAAGGACCTATATATGTGGAATGATAAATGCAGGCTAATGTTATTATTTCTAACTAGGGCATTATAGACAAAGAGTTACGAATACGTAATAACAAAAGTGGGATTAACTCTGTTATGAATGTGAGGAAATGTGTTGTCGAGTGATTGGCTACACTGGGATATACACGCCAGTGTGAAGGACAATGGGTGTGGACAAAAATGTGCACAGTCATGAAAGTGAACTCCAAGTGTTTTCAATACAGAGTGTAAAAATAAAACTATAGCAATTGATCACGTTTGTGGTATGTGCAAAGTATCCTCCAGGATTGTCTAGAATATAACAAACTCATCATTATTTAGTCAAAAACATTAAATTTGAGCTATTAGTGATTCCCCTAGTAGACTACTATAGTAAGGATTTAATGAGAATATTATTTAAATGGACTATCACTTTTCCTCACCACAAATATAAGTAAGCTTTCTCTAAACTCTACCTTCCCCATCTTTACACACCCTTTGAGTATTAATTACAACTGTGTATAGCCCGGACAGGTTTTAAAAGCTGGGAGGCAGATGGGAGGAGGAAGATATAGACCTACACATAGTTTCCAAAATTGGAGTTTAGGCCAGGGAAAATGTCCTTCTAACATCTTGGACAAATCGAATATATAAGCTATCAACTGTATCAACAGTAAGTAATGAATAAATTAAAGTACACAGAGCATTTATAAAAGTACGAAAGAAGTTATGACTGGAATTCAAACCCCGATCACCCCGTCATTGGAAATCCAGTCTCTTGCGTCTTCAAATCCACTAATTGAAGGTTATGTTTTCTTATGTTGGGTAATATTGACATAGGTCTGTCATAAACAGGATTAAAAACTAAAAGCTCAAAAGAATGCTAAAAGAATTGAAAATACTTCACAATCATTATTTAAAGCAGTGTTATCTGTGAATGAGAACAAAATACTACTCATATTTCACACTAGATACTTTATCAATAAACTTTTCGTTTTGCTATTCTTTTTATCACCGAGTCTTACTATCCGTTTGGGCTACTAGTTTGTGGTATTAGGAACTCAAGAGTTCATTGCTACACTTACTAAAGTACGCCACCTCTTATCTTGAGCTAATCCTGTCTAGTCCACTTAATTTCTCATGTAGATGACATATAAAGATGTATACTTGTTATGGGAGAAAAACTTCCGCTAATAGTTTACTAATGACTTTTATTTTTTTCGAAATATTAATATTGTAAAAGATGGCTTTAGTAATTTGGTTCAAATTTGATAATTGTTAAGCTTTTTGCATTATAAATAGTATATATATAATTGGTTTTTCTAAAAAAAAAACATATATATATATACCATTTGTTTAAAAAAATCATTCAGTACTAGTAGATAAATATATACTGAGTTTTGTAAAGTTAGATTTTTTTGAAAATGGCTCTAATGATTAGGTTCAAAACTTAAAACTTATTTTGTATTCACGGCCGTGACCTTTCTTATCACCTTTATTTCTGCCCAATTTTTTAACAAATATTTTCTTAATTATGATACAGAAATTAGTTAAAGTAAAACTCACTGATTTAATTATTAAATATATATATATATATTATATTTAATGATTATATCATACTTATTTTAATATTTCACTAATCTCAATCTTTATAGAAAAATACTCTAATTTGCGTTTGTGGAGCCCTAAACACACCGCTGATACTTGATACTTCTATTGAAGTCATTTGCCGGAAACATTTTGGTTTTGTTAGGAATTCTTCTCATTCATGTTCTATAAATGCTGTTAACACTGTAAAAGGTTAGGTTAATAGTACTAATAAAGCTTGTAAGCCAGTCAAGCAAAACGAATCATTAGGGGGACCAGCAAGGGCTTTATTATGATGTTCACAATGGGAAGAGAGTGTGATGGCGAGAGGTGAGGAAAACTGATTCAACCATTTTGAAGACATCCGAGTGGCACAAGTTAAGCTTGACCGTGTTGTTACGTGGTGTCAAATGGTAGAACTACAGTTTTAGGGAATTTTCAATTCCGTAAAATAATAATCGCTGTTTATATAGCTTTTTATAAACTAATATACTAAGTAGAAAACTTTTTTAAATTTATTAATATAATTTTAATTTTTAATTCAAAATACACGAAAATAAAAAAAATGTAGAAAAAATATTTTTTTATGTAGGTAGGTTTGAGGCGTTAAAAATATCAAAAGAATTAAACTAAGAGAGAAAAAAAGTTTAATATATTTATCTGTTAAATTACACTAAGTCCGCACAGTTCTCAAACATAGAGTTACGTGAACAAGATTTGAACTAAATACTATTACACAAATATTTTTTGAAAATCATAATTATAGGAATTGACTGTTTTATAGAATCTAATATAATATTTAATTTTATTTTGGACTCCCCCCCTTAAGTTGTTATTTAATCCATGACCGTTATTGAGTCAAGTCATGGGGTGGGCACTATTATAGGACTAGCTGATTCCATAAACTAGTTTGGGACACTATAACTAGGTGCAGCTTGCAATGACGTCACAGAGGAATGCTCGTGCCTGGACGTGAAGTTCAGAATAAAGGAATTGCGAAGTCTGTAAAATTTGCTATTAATGATTTGTTAGCAATTTGTCATTTTTGGTGAAAGCCGATTTCAAATCCATAGATCGGTTTTGTCACAATCTTTTATTTAGTATTACCATGTAAACAAGTGTTGACCGGCCTCTTAATGATTTGTTAGCAATTTGTCATTTATTTTAAAAATGGAGTTTAGCTAGATTTTCTATATTTGATAACATGGTTTATTTTTAAAATTATGGATTTAGTTACATTTGATAAAATTTAATATAGGAATTGATCAATTAATATTCCGCAATAAAAAATGCATTGTGCGCCAAGCGTAACTTCCCCTTTGAATACTTTAATTAGTGGCACTAACGTCACGAGCGCTAGCAATGAGGTTCTACTTGCCAACATTATAGCGGCTTTTCCATGTTTATCCTTTTTCTATGAGTCAAATTATTAAACAATTGAATAGAGTAAATAATAAATTATTCAATTATTTTAGTCAATTCAGAATTATGATTTATGGAATAGCAATGTAAAATTATTGTTAAATCTTATTGGAGCACATTGATTTACTCCATTCAGTGGTGAGTTCATCTTTTGGAAATAATTTTAATGAGCTGTTATGCTATCCTACTAGTACTGAAACATTTAATTATTTTAATATTAACTAGCTTGTTTTTCAGAATTTAAAAAAAACCCTTTTAGACCCTCTTTGGTTGCCCTATGGTCTAAGACGCTACTCTCGTAATTTACCGTCTGCCGATGACGAGGAGATCGGATCCAAATCCCTGTCGGGCCTACTGAGGTTATTTTCCACTCTAACCCCACGCAATTGCTGGTGCACTTAATCTGAATTCAACATTTCTCATCTCTAACACATTAAAGTAATTAGTTCATCGGCATACCACCCAAACGTGATGTAAAACACTAAAAAAACTTTTGGGTCTAGTACATAAAACTTCACAATCTTGAAAAAGATCTTTTGCCAAAAATAACATTAGCAGACATTGGCTGTACAAAATAGTCTACTTCACGTGCCGTTGACCCTTGACGTTCACTTGATAATAGCATTCAATCACATGATCAAGTGTAGATTCCTCCGAATAATAATGAAGTGTGGTAATGCACCCCTCACACGTCCTTGAGTCCAAGGGTGACAGCAAGTTACCCTTGACACGGCGTCAATGGGGTGTTTAATCGGTAATTGTTTAATTATTTGTCTGCTAGAGATAGGGCTCGTAGAGTAATGCCATCTTTGATAACGCACATTAAATGTGCCGTTTTTTTTTATTGTATTGTGTTGTGTTGGATAATTAGGATAATTTGTTATGTACAGTGAAAATAAGTCACTACAAATCTGAATGTGGCCTGCACTAATTCAGGCTCATAGATGGCATTTAAAATCGTTTCTAAGATCATTGGTAGGAAGCATCACTGCGGACTCAAGGGTATGAAAAGGATATTTTGCCGTCTAAATAGTCTGTTCCAGTCTTCGATCTCAAGTGCGTTTAAAGTGTGGAGTCATTAAGTCTGCATCAAGTCAAGTGTACTTGACTATTCAGATACAGCCAATGTTATTAACTGCATTTAACACATACTTGGTAAAAAATTAAAAATGATTTATGATAAAGTTTAGAAAATAGTACATAGACTCACCTATTTTACAGATCACTGCCCACTCAGCATTTTCTGAAATGCTTCGTCTTCCAAACCAGCTAAATGTCCACCTAAATAAATGTTTATTCCCATCCTAACGGAACATTGTGCGCCTAGGGTGAGATTTTTTAATTTGTTCTGTGTAATTTATTGATAGATTTTATATTTTCAACCATCTATAAACACAGCAACAAAAGTAAATGTCCAATTAAAACATAATATTGTAAAATAATTCTATATGGTTTAGAAAACTCACCTAATTAACAGAAGAACGTTAATATATAAGCTAGAATGTAAATAGCCTATTCAAAAGAATGTCTCAACATGGCACCAAAAGTACTTTAATAGGCCTACTATCACAAATGAACAAAACCTAGCCCTTCGTGCTTCAACAACAAATTTTTCATTAAATTCTGAGATTTTTAAATATGTTGAATTGTATTTACGAACACACTTGGAGATCATATTCACGCTATTTTGATGCTATGGCCCTATGGATTCCTATTCTTGTAAGTTATCTTTATTCTTCATTTCCTTCTCTTAAAATATATGTATTTATTCATACATGATAGGTTAGGTTAAGTTTGTTTGGGATAGTCTCAGTTATAAACATTTTAAGTTGTGCAAAGTGTTTTGATCAACATTTAAAAAAATACAAAACTTATTCAATTACAAAAAGTAGGTTTGTTATGTAAAAACAGAAATTTTTGTACTGGTAAACAATTAGTTTGTATTAATGTATATTAATTCACCATTGTGCTATTATTTAGGATTTTGTATAAAACTTTGAAGAGGTTACAACAGGTAAAGCTGGTTTATGATGGCTTTGGAGTTTCCCAAAAAATTAAAAATTAAGTGTTTTTTTATGTTTTTAGTATTATATAGGATAAATTGACAATATTAATTATTTTATAGGCTCTAATTGGAAATTTGCTTTTGTTTTTGTATATATAAGTACTAAGAATATAAAATTTGTCATTATATGACATAGAAAAAATTAAAGAACCTCGTCCTCTGTGCACACTGTCCTCATCCCTATTATTAGGTAGTTGTCTAATTTTATGACATGTAAGGTTAGGTTATGTCAGTATGTAACTCATAACATATAAATGATTATTTCATACACTTGAACACATATTTTATGTAATAATTTAGATTAAAATAATCTTTTCTATGTAATAACAAATAAACCTAGCCTAACCTAGCCTTAGGCCTACATGTCTAAGAAAATTAAGTGTGAATAAAAGTTATGATTGGTATATAGGCCTAAATTTATTTATAATTTAGGCTAGTTATTTGATTTAAGCTTTTACAACTTCTACATTTCATGGTGGCGTGGTTTTCTACTCTCCCTCCACACAAATGCAGGTTCACTTTCTCTAAATTCAACCTTCCCAGTTCCAGTCCAGAAGCGTAATTAATATTTAAGCGTAAAATCCAAATGGGTAGTAAGACTCAATGCTAAAATAATAAATAAATAGTTGACTAATTTTGCCACTTAAACATTTAAACAAACGTGAGATATTTGGTTTGTTAACAAAATGTATTACCTATATATGGTGGTCATAACATAACCTGGTTCTACAGGGTATATTTTATAACTTATTTATAGAGTGACACAAATATTAACTAATTAAATAAGTACTAGAAAATAAACACAAATTCATAATAATGTTAATTTTGGTAGCTTAGGATTTTTTTTGAAAATATGGAATCAATGTAATAAACAATATCACATCCACAAAAAAAACTTTTAAAAAGTTTTTTTTAATTTTTTTTAATGTTGTCTGGAAAACCTGAAAATTTTAGGGAATTTATAGTAAAAGTTTTGTAGCCACCTTAATTGTGGAAATATGTGGTAATTAACATGGTGTGAATACAGTACAGTATTGTGAAGGTCTTTTTAGTCGACTCACAAATAAATTATTTTATAATCAAAGAAAAATATTTTTATGTCTTTCCTTTTATGTGTCAAATGTAATTTATAAGTTAACATTGAATGGTAGGTATCGTTATTTTTGTGAACATATTTTTTTCCGAAAAGAAATTGTTAGCATACTAAACCCTCTTTTTATGGTAAAATTATAACTAGCCTATCTTTATTTTCAGGGTTGTTCAAGATTGTCAAAATCCAACTATCGAAATACGACAATCTGAATATATGTATTTTTTTCCTGTATAAGATTCAATCCTGGTCTGTGAGCTTGTTGACAACTTGGCCCATTTATTTGTGATGTTTCCTCAATGTCCAGCTGATGGCGAAGATGAGCCTCACGATATATCTAGCTTTATTTTGGAAATGGGTACGGATAAAGAAGTGATCTGTTGGCTATGTGACAGAGTGTTTGCCTCTAAACACTGTCTGGATAAACACTTGATCAAACATCACAGGGTTGAGCCTCTTTGCCTGAAACATCATTTTGTGTGCCCCAAATCAACATGCAGTGTCTCCACGGTTTCTTATGCTGCATTAGGAAAGCACATGAAAGAAACTCATCCCATGTTCGAGTCACCGGGTGTTTTCATTGCCACTGAAGAAAGTAAGTTTTAACTATAACTTTGTGTGTACCAGCCATACCACTCAAATAGTTGAGGCCTATGATTAAGGTTTAATAGCTTGCTAACAAAAACACCTATTAATGTCAAAACATGAATAAGGAATAAAAAAAAATCATGATGTGTGATTGTGAGTCAGTAAAATCAAGTCTCTTATTCATGACAGCAAGACCCCTAAGCTATTTTCTTGGACTGTAAATCATTAGCTAAATAGGGGCATAATCCTGGAAGTGTTGGTACAGGTTTTATTTTGTTCATTTGAATTGAAAGCAACCATAACCGTTTTTAATACTTGACAGGATAGATTTTGATGTTTGAATTGTATCTATGAATTTTAGGTGTGAATTCATTGGCTAAGATAATAGATCCTCAGTTGGTACAGCTCTTTGGGTTAAGACTTAATCTTAATCTTGACGTTTGGCTTCATTTCATAAATGTAGGCTACTCTTTTCATTCCAAAACCATGGTAATGTTTGTTGAATTTTTTTTTCTGCCAGGCTCAGCAAATACGTTTGACTGCCCGCTATGCTGCCAAGGACTCAAGAGACGGTTTACCATTGGTGAACTGGTAACCCACCTATCAAACTATGTCTGGGGAAATCTTCAGTGTCCAGTTTGTAGAAAAAAAATAGTTGGAATTGTCGATCTTGTGGTTCATCTACAGAATAATCTGTGTGAAGTTGATGAAGACGGCATGACTGAAATGGATACAAGTGTCGTAACTGAGTTGAATGTTGCAAATTCTGATGACAAGTTATTGGGAGGCACTCATAACTCGTATTATAAGTGTGGCTATTGTGAACTGGGATTCGACTCCTCAAATTTGCTATTAGAACATGCATCTATAATTCATGGTGTGAAGTACATGTTGGACTCTGCAGCCAATACCTATTCGCTCAATTTGTTCTTGGAACAAATTAAATCTGCAGAAAATAAACCCAAAGAATCTGTTGATGGTTTTGCTGTACACGTTGATAGTTTTCGTCCTGCAGTGGCATTGAAACAAGGTGATGAAAGCTGTAAGCATAATACTAAAAACATTTCTAAAACATTGGCAGAGAGTAAAAATAAAGTTTGTTTAAACAAGGTATGCCATGTTTGTGGCATCACACTCTCTCTTCAGACTATTAACAAATTTGAAAATACCAGTGATAAATTCATTAAGTGTTTAATTTGTGTGGAATGTTTTAGTGATAAGGTTCGCTTGACAGACCACGTGAAAACTATGCACGGAGAGGCGGATATGGATATGAGATGTTTGTTTTTGAAAGACAATACAGTGTGTGAAATGAAGAAAAACGACACAATAATCTGTACACTTTGTGGGATGTTGTATTCTAATAAAACTGAGTATGAACGCCATCGCAAATCATTTCATATGAAGAACTATGAATGTTACTGTCCTGTTTGTGGACTGATGTTTCTTAATAAGATAAATTTAAAAGTGCACTCGTTATCACATCGTAAGGTTACAAGTGATATGCTAAAATCATCATCCATAAAAATGTCCTCACCTTCGATTATTGACATGGAAAAATTACCTGTTCAAGAATTGTCTTCAGAAGTTTCGGTAGCAAATTCTCTTTCTGAGATGAAGAAACCAAAAGTAAGACTAAATAAGCGTTATGCATGTACTGGTTGTGGGCATAGATTTCGATATCAGAAAAATTTGAGGAAGCATGAAGAGACTCACCCTGGATGTAAACATTCACATCTATGCCATGTTTGTGACATGTCATTCACAAAGTTTTCAGAATTCCTTGCACATAAAGATATTCACAGTGGGGATGCCCAGATAAAATGTGTGGACTGCAATGAGGGTTTTCAGACAAAAGTTGCTCTTAATAAACATAAGATCTCGCATAGGAAGATATTAAAGTGTAAGTTCTGTAATAAAAAATTTCAGAAGAAATGGAAATTTAGACAGCATTTAATTGCTCATAAACATAACTAATGCTCACATCTCTAGGTTGGGGTTGAATACTTTAAAATACTATATTTATTTCAAATAAAGTAGGCCTTACCCTAACATTGGCTACCTCATATAATATACCACTTCACAGAATGTAGCATACACAACCTTGTTACGCTCTTTTAAAACTAAATCACTCCTCCGATGAGTTTATTGAAAGAAAAATTTGAATTTTCAAAATACTGATATTGCTCAATGGTACAGTACTTACTGGTTTTATCTTATTCAATTAGCACAATTAGGTGAGCTGTCAGGCATCAGCACATCTGCGTAACCTGAGACACGAGCCTTCATTCCTTGCGCTGGCACCTTTAAAGAAGTGAAGATATTTCTAAATATATGGTTGATCATGTAGGCCTAGAGCTCATGTCAATATGGACACTTGTGCAAACACTTTCATAAATTACGTCAAATTAAATGTATTGTTATTTAATTGTTTGTGAATAAATATTTTTATATTTATGAAAGGATAACATAATAATTCTTATATTTATCATTTCAACAACACCACTCTAATGACGAACTCTTTATACAGTTCAATTTCAAAAGAAACAAACTTATTTTACCAATTTATAAATAGTGTTCAATTTGTACATAAAGTTATGTGATCTGCGACTCTCACTTGTAGATAATAACAATACCCTAAGAAATAATATTAATTATAAAGTAAGATGTTATCATTTTTGTGCACACAAAAAAATATGTTTGTCTTAAAGTTTCTTCCTAACAAAATCTTACTATACCTACCAAAGTTGTGCTTTTATTTAGGTTTTTCCTTATATAATTTTACATAATATTACATATACAACCAAATTAATAAAAAGTGGCTATTTGGGGTAAATTAACTTGATTTTAATCATTGGTGTAACTTTGTTTAATTATTTGTTTTTGTACCTTTGCTCTTGATTAGTCCTCAATTGTTCCTTCCTTGTTTGAAATAAAGGGAATTTTTTGACCTGCTTTACACCCATGGAGATTTAAATAACCAGGTCAAGTTGTCACAACTCACAGCATTTGTAGAGAGAGAAGATTTAAGGAGCATTTATTCAGATAATAAAGATAAACTCTTAATAGTGTGAATTTGTATTGAATGCTCAAAACATCAGGGTCCAATGAACAAGTATATCAATACTTGGTAAAGAGATGTCTCTTGAAACGAAAGGTAAACTATGAAATAATATCATGGTTTTTTCATTTAGCTTTGGAATATATTTCCATTTAGCATTATGTTCATAACCTGCTGCGGCTTTGGTGGCATGGCAACATACGTTAACCCCCCTATCTGTTCTCACATTGAGTGAAGTGGAGGAGAGGGGTTTGCAAGGTTCAGGAAAAATTGTGCAAAGATCTACTTCTTTTTGTATAGTCAGGGATACTTAAATCTAGAAATTAGTGTTCTTTTTTTTAGTAACATGTCTTACTTACTAGGTACATATTGTTCTATCTTAACTAAACACTATTTTGATAGTAAATGATGTAAGTTCACATACAAAGTTATCTTATAAAATTAGCAATATTATTTTTTTAAACTTTAATTATACAGCATAAGTGTATTTAATGTATGTTGATGTAATTGTTTTGAAAAATTTAACCAATATTGCCAGTATACAAATGCAAAATAAAATTTTATGCTATGTCCCCATAATTTAACACACCAAAAAAATAGAAAGAAATTTGAGCTTTTTTTAAAAAAAAAGTATTTTTCCATCCCCGCAGTGTGACACTATGTGCCCCTATGCTTTGTTTTAAGCAACCCAATATAACTTTGGACAAAATAACGTTCCTGCACCTATGTTTATATGGAAAAAAAGGTACATTCACAACCAGAGTTTACTTGTATGACTAATTATTTGAGCTTTTTTTTAAAAAAAATATATACAAAAAAAAGTATTTTTCCATCCCCGCAGTGTGACTATGTGCCCCTATGCTTTGTTTTAAGCAACCCAATATGACTTTGGACAAAATAACGTTCCTGCACCTATGTTTATATGGAAAAAAAGGTACATTCACAACCAGAGTTTACTTGTATGACACTAATGATAGCTCAAAGTTACTAGAAATAGCCCCTAATGTATCCCCACGCAAACAGATTTATTTGAGGTCTGGCACAAAGCTTATTGATTGGTTTAGCCCACTTTAATAAAAAAAATATTCACAGCACTTTTACAAAAGCTCTAACAAAAATAGCTTCAAAATGTCTAACGACAAACTTAAACCATGTGATCATGACGCAAACAAGTTATTTATAATGGTGTACTCACGTAGTTTATAAAAAAATATTTTATGCAGTTAAGTTATTTTGAAATACGAGAAAACAATCATAACATAATTTATTATATATAATCAGTATAAATGTCGGCACATTACACATTATCGATAACATTCCAAAACGACTAAGAAGATCTACTTTTAATTATGTTAGAATATTGTTTCAGATAGTATAAAAATAAAGTATTAAAAGTAATGAAATTATGTGAGAAAACTTTAAGTTTACGTTATTTTAGATGTAATATATAACACGTAATTAAGAACATCTATAACAAAACATCTTGTAAAAGTGTTGGGAGCCCAAAACCTAAACGTTGGATTTTGCATCTGTCAGTTAGGTAAAAAGCTAGGGTGAACATAATTCACAAAGATTCGCATGATATTATAGTAGCCACACAAACTAAACACCATCCTTGAATTGAAAAACCTTTTAGAAAATGCATATTAAAAATTACTCTAAGACTAACAAAGATTACTAAAAGTTAGTGTGATTTTCGAAGCTGGAAGATAAACACCTATCTGTCAAAAATAGCTGGTTGAGATATAAATACATAAACGTATTTACTTAATTTGGAGTTGTGGGTAGCTAATATCAACAGCGTGTTTGAGAATTATCATCATGTAGAAGAGAAATGGTTGCATAATAGCCAATGTATTACATACATTTTCTAATTCAAAATTCTATAAAATCTAAATTATTACTGTAGCTTTATACTTAAAAAAACCATTCAAAGGCATCTTAACCTCAGAATAAAGGGAATATTATTTAACTAAATAAAATTATTTAGAAAACAATAATTAATCGATAACATGCGTAAAGATATAAAACAGTCCTAAGCCATAATGGACACTGATGTAGCCTTTTATTATAGATGAACCCTGTAAAATAGGAAAATCAACACTGCTATCTAGCGGTTGAAACTTAAGCTCTTGTAATCTCGACTCATGCGTATGTCACAAGAGGTCGTGTGTGTCATGTAAAAAAAGGTATTAATTTCTGTTTGTGAAATGAAAATAAATTGATGGATACATTCCTTAAATTAGGACAACGAAATTTATTATTCTCAATGTATTAGGTCTTATTAAATAGTAAATTTGAGTGTGTTAGTACAGTTTAAGAGCGAGTAATAACTATTACTAAAATGTAAGTATTTTTTACAACAAAATATTCAATGCATGGCATAACAAGGTCACCGGTTTAACAACTATTTAGATGTTAATTTTTGAAATATATTATTAATTGCATGTTAAGTATACATATATATAAAACTATTTTATAATATAGAAAACTTAATACAATAACAAAAACATAAGATATCAATATACAAAAGGAAAGTGACTGTTTTTACCATTGAGGCGCTGATTGATAAATCAATAACAAAGCATTCAGAAGGCCGTTTGAGTTATTTTTACATATTTTACTTTTAATAAAATAAAAACACATGTTTTATCGTTTAGGCATGTACTGTGATATTTTCTACGTGAGTTCTCAGGTTGTTTTATCAAACTTGGTAAATGTGCTTTCATTCTTTATGTGTAATCCTCTTGGCTGAAATACCTCTAAAAGTAGAACAATTAAATAATTTGGTAATACAATACATATTATTTCTATTTGGTTTATATTTCGCGATGAGGAAAAGGTTATCTAACGTGTAGGTCCTCCAAATTAGGCCTACATATCCTTCCCCTAATAAAATGGTATGCCACATTTATTCACATTGTTTCTTTTTAAATAATACATTAACGTTATGTCAAACTTGATATTGTTTTCGAAATACTTACTACTTTATTGTTTGATGTACAGCCCAATTTTAATAAAAAATGCAATTTTTTTGTGGCCAAAATTGACAAACATTATATAACCTAATAGGTTATTTTATTAGTGTTAAGGCTGGAATACAATTAGGTTTTTTTTTCATACGTTTGACCCGTCGGTTTGGACGGATGTAACTTAAAATACGAGAGTGACTCGTTATAGACTATGTTGCCACTTGTGTCCGACCGAAGGTAATTTTTTTTTGTCGAAGCCGAAGCAAAAATTCGTTTTATTTTTCACCTTCGGCCAAAGCTGAAGAAATCTCACATATTGCGAAAAATCCCTATTTTTAAGTTCAATGCCATTTCTGTTGCATTTTAAATTTAAGATCGTATTTATTTTAATAACAGGTCACATTTTTTATCTTTGATAAATAAAATA